>CANUEY010258878.1:0-21707 GCA_948099555.1 Croton setiger
GGACTTCTAGTTCCGATGAAAGCTCCGAAGTCACCGAAACCTCCTCCGCCGCCGAAAATTAAGGTAAGCATTAGAACTACGTGGGCTTTGATTTTTCTTTCCGCCAAAGAAAATACGTAGGCCGAATAAATTTTTTTTTCCAAAAAAAAAAAAAAATTTATTCTCAAGCCCAATTTTTTTTTTCCATTTTTTTTCTCTATTTCTATTTTTTTTTTTATTTTGACAATTTCAATTTCTAATATGTAAATTCAATGTAACATTTTCTCAATCAATGAAATTTTTATTTTTAAGTTATTCATTTATTGTATACATTTTTTTTATTGAACTTATTTTTTTTTTCCTCTTCTTCAATTAATTTTTTTTTATTCATGTTCATCCTTCAACAATTCAATCCAATTAATCAATTTTTAAAATTACTCTTCAACATTAGCAATTACAAATTACAAATTACAAATTTCTTCTTCAACTAAATTCAATGTAAGATTTTGTCAAGCAATAAATTTTTAATTTATAAGTTATTCATTCACCCTAAATTTAATTTTTTTATAGTACTTATTTATTTATTTTCCCTTGTTCAATTAATTTTTTTTAGTAATGTTCATCACCCTTCAACAATTCAATCCAAATAAACAATATTTATAAGTACTCTTCAATAATTCCAATAACAAATTAGACATTTTTTCTTCATCTATTAAATTAAAAAAAAATTACAATTATTAATCATTTTTTAAGTGCAAAAAAATATTACTCATACAATATGATTCCACAAAAAATTAAATGTTGAATTCAAGTAATTACATTGATGTTGCAATTGAAAAAAAAATGAATTAACCTCTTTTTTTTTTTTTTTTTTTTGGAAAAAACGGGTTGAACCGGCGGTTAAACCGGTTTGGCCCGCCGGTTAAACGAACCTCCTCGGCCCGCCGGTTTCTCTCAACCCGAACCGCTACTTTTTTAACCGCATGTGAACCGCCGGTTTAACCGTTTCGAACCGCCGGTTTTTGGCCCGCTTTTTAACCGGCGGTTAACCGGAACCGCCGGTCCGTCGAACCGCCGGTTCGGCGGGCCGGTTACGGTTCAAGAGGGTGACGAACCGTGGCCGGGCCTCGGCCCGGCCCGGCCCGTGGCCACCACTAAATGTGGGTTTTGTGGCATTGAAAATTAACATTAGCAACGCATATGATCTAGTGGAGTGGAGCTTTTAGAGAAAATAATGAGAAAAACTTGGTTTTCATGAGAAATGGGTAAATTGGATGAAGCAATGTGTAATGGGAATTACTTATTCTATTTTAGTTAATGGGGAGTTGGTTGGTCCCATTATTCGAGTAGGAATTTGAGGCAGGGAGTTCCTCTTTCTTGTTACTTGTTCATTTTATTTGTAGATGATTTATCAGCCTTTTTAGTCAAGCGGAAAGGTACTTGTTCATTTTATTTGTAGATGATTTATCAGCTTTTTTAGTCAAGCGGAAAGGTAATAGCAGATTCATAGATATAGAGTGGTGTGAGATGTACTGGGGTCTCTCGTTTATTTTTCGTTGATGACTCCATTTTTTCTTTAAAGCCTAAACTTATGAAGCTCGGCTACTAAAGAATATTTTTAAGGAGTATGAGATAGCATCGGATTGGCTATAAACTTTCAAAGTCTAACATTTTTTGTAGTCCTAATATAACCTAGGATTGTAAAAAATGCTATTGGTAATGTGCTTAATGTTTTTAATCCTTTGGGTGGTGGTTCTTATTTGGGATTTCATTAATTAGGAGAAAATTTTTTCGATTTTTGAAGGATCGATTATGAAGCATATAGATGACTGGAAAGAGAAATTATGTTGAAATTAATGGCTCAAGCTCTTCCCTCATATTGTATGAGTGTCTTTCAAGTTCAATTGACTCTGTGTGATCAATTTTAAAAAATTATGAATGTCTATTGATGGGCAGGGGATACGGTGGGGTCTTGGGGTATTCATTGGTATGCTTGGGATAGAATATAAGAGAAATAGATGAATAGGTTTTAGGGAATTGTGTGGGTAGGAAAGAGTGGCACTATGACAAAAAAGTGGTTTATACGGTAAAGTCTTGCTACCATTTAGCTTTGAGTGAATTGGAAAGATAAGGGATCAGAGGAGGAGTTTTGGGGAAAGATTTAGAGGTTGAAGGTCCCACCAAATATAAAAGATAATTAGAAAGACAATGATTGAAAAGTTTAAGAAAAGTGAGTCCAGTTGCATGTAAATAAGATATTTAAAATTTATCAACTTAAAAAGGAATTAAATTTTTCAAATAATTTTCATTTATTGAAAGTTTATTTTAAAAAATGATAAAATGTTAAAAGAGATTGGTAATTTAAAAGGCAAACTTAACAAAGGAACTCTTCTTGTTAATAAAATAAATAAGAAAAATAATGTGTTAGTTACACATAATCATTGTCTACATTACATTCAAATGTTACGTGATATCATTGTAAGCATATTCAACGCATTACTGAGCATTTCCATTATAAAATAAAATTCATTAAAAAATGAAGGTTTGGGTAACAAAAAGTACTAAACCATACAGAGTTAACCATCAAAGACCCGAGTCATCTTGGAAACCAAATTTAGAATAATTTCTTTTTAGATATTGAGTAAGAACTTTAGCTAAATAGAATTACTACAAATGGTTGGAGGTTCTTCTAGGCAAGAAAGTAGATATCTATAAGTCATAGAAAAGATAGAGTTATTCATGCAGGTCAATAACATCTTTACCCCTTAAAGTATAGTAAGTTTGGACTTTTAGCCCCAGATTGTAAGGGTGGCCACGGGTCAGGCCGGACCGCAGCCCGCTGGCCACGGGTTAGAGGGAATAAACCTGAATCGGCCTGTTGAACTGTCGAGCTGGTTAACTAGCGGTTCGGTTCGAATTTTTTTTTCTAATAAAAATAATTAGATAGAAAATAAAGTGGAAAAAAAAATTAAATTAGAGTTTGTTGATTTGAATTTTTTAAGGGATGTTTAAATTTAAAGAGTTGAAATATATTTTTAAATTTGAATAAAAAAAATAAGAGTAGTTTAATTTTGAAGAACAAATATGAAATTAAAATAAAAAAAATATCTTTAAGTCAAAATTAAAATAATTAGATAATAAAATTAATAATTAAAAAAATAATATTTTTATTTCTTCATTAAACTTACATGTACTTTAATTTATTACAATTAATTGTAAAATAATTATAAAATACATGGAAAAAAAAATTGGGCTTGCAAATAAATTTTTTATTTTTCAAAAAAAATTGTTTTGCCTACGTATTTTTTTTTGGTAGAAAGAAAAGTCAAAGCTCACGTAGTTCTATTTCTTATCTTAATTTTCAGCGGCGGAGGAGTTTTCGGTCACTTTGAAACTTTCATTGGAGGAAGAAGTCCAAGAATCTTGTTTTCATGTCGGCAACCGCCTAATCACCGATGCACGCTTGGGCTTTGAGATTGTCCGCTCTCAATGTAGTTCTTTTCTCGGAAAGCAGTAGGCCACCAGCATTAAATGCTTGCTCCACCGCGACAATTGACACCTACACCGTCAACACTTCTTTAGCTATTTTCGCCATAACTGGGAATGTATCTTTATACCTATTCCACCACTCCAAGATGTCGAAATTTATCGAATCTGTTGCTGCACTTGAAAATTCAAACTTTGTCGACAGATATTTGTCAAGTTCTGGATAAGAACTTACACCGGTCCCCTACGGCCTTTTTTGGCGTTGGGAATAAATAAGAGACATTTTATTTTGAACCGAGGTCCTACTTCCGCCAACATCAGTAGCAATAGCCGAAGCATTATTTGCAGAAAATTCAAGAAATAAATCATTAACTGTTTGCCTAGTTTCATTAACTAAGCTATGTACATTAATCATTTCATCTATAGACATTCAAATTATCATAATAAACATCCAGAATAGTTTCTAAAAATATACACATTGGATCAAACACAACGGCAACCAAAAATAAATTAGTAATAATTTTAAAATAATTTAACCATTTATTTTTCATTACTTGCACACAATCTTTTAAACTAATGTTATTTTCAAACATTTGCAATCTATCTACTATATTAACACTACATTGCAAAAAAATATGTGATGTTGGTTTATAGACATGGCTAAATATTTTAGTAGCATCATTAAAAACTTCTAGCAAATTAATTATTTTTGCACATATTTCCCATGATTGTGGATAAATCACAATATTGTGATTTTCCTAGAAATTGTAAAATGTATATCCTTATATTCGTATGATTGTGCTAATAAACTGTAGGTGGAATCCACCTGTACACAACATCACGTCTGAATTTTGTAGGAGTCAAATTATTACTTCTACAAAATCTAAACCAATTTTTCATAAATTTATTATAAGAGTATAAATGTTTAATTACATTTTTTATGGGTGAAATATGAACTTCTAAAAATTACAAATCATCTTAAACACACAAATTTAAAATATGACATGCACATCTAGTATGAAAAAATTTACCACCAACATTTGGTTAGCATAATTCCTTTAATTGATGGATAGATACAGTGTTTGATGTAACATTATCAAATGAGATAGTTAAAATATTTTTAACTAGTTTATATTCATCTAAAATATTATGAATGATTTTATAAATATTAGCGGCAGTATACTTTTCGTCAAAATTACGAAAGACGATTATTCTTTTTTGCAACTGTCATGAATTATCAATGTAATGAATTGTTAAACCCACGTAGGAATGGTTGTGCTAATTATCTGTCCAAATATCGGAACAAATAGAAACACTCCCTTCCATTGCAGCAAATGGAGTAATTAATAATTTTTTTTCTTTAAACAAAGTTAAAATAATTTTTTTGTAGTATTTCTAGCAACAGTTTTAGCAAGTAGATTAACACATAATTTTAAAAATTTAATAAAACCACATTTTTCACAAAAAAAGACAATTCTTCAATACATATAAATTCGACTAATTATTTTTTATAATCATTATCATTAAAATTAAAAATAGAATTTCTAGAAGATGCATACTCGGATATTTGTGCTTGAAATCTTTTTTTACCGAAAAATTTCATCGGATGCTTTTGTTCTAGGTGCCGCTTCATCGTTCCATACCCTCCGCCGATTTTCCACTTGTAGAATATGTTATAGTATTTGTAAACTTGAACGCATTCGGAATTTCCGACAGACTTCCATCGGAAAAGCTGAAGTACATCGCTTGTGTGCTTTTGCGATATATATTGTTGTTGTGTTTCAACTTCCTCTTTCCAATGAATTCTGGGACTATAAAGTAAATTTTTTTTAAAAAAATTTCATTAGTTTAGGGTAGAAAGATAAAATAAAAGCTGAAAAAAATAGACGTTAAATAAATTTCTAACAGAATAAAATTAAAATTAAAAACTAAAAAAAACAAAATTAAACGGAAGACAAAATAAATTAAGAAAAAAAAATTGAACTTAAACAAATTATAAAAAAACATTAAGAAATAAAAAAAAATTAAACAAATTAACTAACAAATAAAATTAATTACTAAAAAATAAAAACCTAAATAAATATTACGTAAGGTATAAAAAAAAAAACTTCAAAATAAACTAACTCAAATAATACTGTGTTCGTTGGGACGGTGGTGGTGGTTGCATTTCGGTTTGTAAATTTTTCCGCGACTTCTTGGTTGTGAAATCTTCAAAATTGGTTGGAGAATTTATAAGCACCCCTCAGATAAACATTTGAGCTCTTGTTGGATCGACCGAATAATCGAATAAATCATGAATTATCCGGTCTCCAACTTCTTGAATTTCGGGTTCCTTACCCATTCCTCCGACAGCACTTGATTCGATTTTATACTTTTTTTTTGTTGAAAAAAATAACTAATATAATTTTGTGATAAGAATTTAAGTACAACACTGGTATACAAAAATTAAGCAGAGTAATGACGTAAATTAAACACTATAACAATTAATTAAATTTTTTTTTGGAGAGTATGAGTGTATAGAAAGTGAGCAAAGTTGGAAAAAAATTTTGGCCCCCCTTCCAATTTATAAACAATTCTTAAAATTTCGTTGGACACAAAATACCCTAAAAAACTACCCATTTTTCGCTGTACGTAGTGTTAAAATTGTCCACATTTTGAATTTAATTTTCCCCTCAAATCTGCCACTTTTTGCAAATTTTATTCAAAACACTGGGCCAGCCCACGGGAGGAGGGAAAGGACGCGTGACACTGCAGGAACACTGGGTTGGGCTCGCGGCTTCGGCCCGTCGGGCCCAGTGGTTCCAAGCCTATCATGCCTGATCTGCACAGCCTGCTGGGCCCAGCCTGCTGCTGGCCTGCCACACGGATTATCTGGATAAGAGGATTGGGTACGTCAATCGAAATTTCGTTTCAATTGATGCCCGAATTTATCGGATTCTAATAAACCTTTTTGATTTCCAAAATTTAAGTTAAGTTTTTATTATCTAGGAAAAGCCATTTTATTTTTTCTAGCTATGTTCCTAATTCGGAGGTTTAAAGTCGTTTACACAAAGTTGAAAAACGGTAAAGTGCAGAAAGTAAATTACATGAAATTAAATCGTCCACCCCTAAAATCTAATTATTCTTTCTCCTTAGGAGGAAATTATTACAAATTGATCCTAAAACAAATACATTCTGCTTGATTAGTCCAAATAATTATTTAAATCCCCAAAGCACCCCTACAAACATATAAAATAACATACTTAAAACAAACATGTCAAATTACAATATGGTACCCTAGGTCATGGCAAATAACAAAGTAGTCCTTACATTTTTGGAAAATTGCTAAACGACCTCTTAATCATGCCAAACTAGAGGATTCAGCCCATTGAACATATAAGCATCACTAAACAATCCCTAACATGTGAAAATTACCAAAAAGGACATTATATATGCAAAATTACATTTAGGTCCCTATGACATGCTAACACTACTAAATAATAACCCAAACTTGCATAAATTATGAATTAACCCCTAAACATACAAAAATTTACAAAATAGTTCACACGATATTAAAAAAAATACTAAAACAATCCCTATAAACGTGACAATTACACAAGCAGTCCTTAAGGCATGCAACCTTGCTGAAACAACACTTAAGTATGCCAAACTTTGCATGACAGCCCTTAAACGTATCAAAACATTAAAATTTGTCCCTAAAACATTCAAAAAATTATAACACAGTTCCTCCCTACGAAGATTAACGAAACAGTACTTAAACATTTGAAACTTGTAAATGGTACCTAAACAATACAACCACCACCCAAAATTGCCCCCTATAGCAACTTTGGAGAAACAAGCAACAGTGATGACAATAATTTTGGTTAAACAAGACAAAAACACCTTAGAAAAATGAAAATCATTTACGGCGGTTTGCTTTCGTCAATGGCCTCACTCAAAGGAATAGTGATGGGACAAAAAGTAATTATTTAAAATTTGAACTAACCAAACTTGAAAGTCCAAATAACTTTATTCCTCAAAATCTGATTTTTAGAACAACAGCCAAAACAATAGCATTCTTAAACCGTTTAAATTCTCATTTTCTTATAACGCAACTGCAGAAAATGTTAAAAACAGCGGCAAGAGGGTTTAAATCAATCTATAAACAGAAGGAAAGCTATAAAAGTTTAAAGAAACAGGATAAAGGAACAGTCACGTCATCTTTGAACACAGTAGTAAACATACCTAAGAAATAAATAGAGACAGTCTAGCCATCTTTGAACTTAACACACGGCAGCATCGGTCAAACATTGACCACAATAGGAATTTGGCACAAAAACAACAATAAAAAAACAACAACCACTTCTTAATCCACACAACATCCTAAATCGGTAGAACCGAGTATGATTTCAGGTTTGAGTTAAAACTGACATGAACTTTGCAGCAACAAAAATCAAGTTTGGAAAAGTGATGTTGAGATCATGATTTCTCCTTCAAAAATAGTAACAAACATATAACAAACTCCAAGCATTTCTAGAAGCAAAATGACAAAATCTAGCAGCAAAGGGGGAAACTTGAAACCAATGAAGTAATGCCTTGTTGTTTCCCCAAATTTCCAAAGGCAGAAACAGAAAGACTTTTTAAGTTGTTTCTTGAAAATTCTTCTTTCTTACTTATTGAGATTGTTTAAAGCATGGTTAGGAAGGTAAGTTAGAGGAGGTTGAGGGTTTGGGTTCCTTGATCTTGCTATTCTAGGCATATTGAATACTAGATAAAAAGAAAAAGATAAAAAAAAATTTAAAGAGAACAAAAGATTTGAAATGCTTAAGGGAAGAGAGTTTTAGAAGATGTGTGATTGAAAAACTAACCTAAGGGGTTATTTATAGGAGAAAATTTGACATGTAGCCATTTGAAACAGATTTTGTGGAATCCAAATCACATTTAAACTCAAATTCCTTTCTATTGCAGGATTTAAAGGATGTCGCGTGTATAACATGGGTGCAACGTGCTCGACATCTCATAAATCCTTCAACGATAAGGAAATTTATAGTGGTTCAGAAAAATATAACTGACTTAACATACGCCACATCAGTAATGGCTAGTTTTTAAAAATATGTAGCGTGCACTACGTTTGTATCACATGCACTATGGTTATTAAAATCATCCAGACTCTATAGTGGTAAAGGTAACAGCACTAAATACCAAAAATCATTTTTAAAAACTTTTCAAACACTTTGGGAAGTTCAAAATACATTTTTCACTTTAAATTGATTTGAAAATTTAAGTAGAAAATATTTTTCATACATAAATAACAGCGAACAATCATATGACACATTCAAGCATATCACAAACACATAGAGAAAAAATTGAGTATGGCAAATTTCTTGAATATTCAAAAGTTTAGGATTAAATACATGTACCATTCACCATGTCTAGCATTATTAGAATTGAGTTGAGCTTCTATTCATGCAACGACTTGGTGAAGGCATTCGCAAGTTAGTTGTTGGTTTCCACAAACTCTAATATTATGTTGTAATTTTGCACATGGTCCCTAATGTTATGATGCCTAATGTCTATATTTTTTTCTAGAGTGATTGATAGGGTTCTTAGAAATTTTGGTGGCACTAGTGTTATCACATCTAAGGGGTATATGGTCTTATTTTATACCAAAGTCATGCAATTTTTGTTTAATCCATAAGATTTGAGCACAGCAGGCACCAACAGTGACATATTCCACCTCAACCGTGGGAAGGGCTACTGATACTTATTTTTTGCTAAACTAAGATACTAAATATTCACCTAGGAGATGACTTGTTCTAGAGGTACTTTTTCTATCTTGTAGTGTGAATATTGTGACCTTTTTTATGGATAACATAAGAGAATCTCATGTCTCTGGCAAGGTTCACAATATTTTATCATTTACCTCACCAAAGGAATAATATGACACCCCAAACCTTAACCTACGTCGTTCCGACGTCATTACATGCATTTTGGGCATTTTTAATTAAAATGCATTATCATTTGATATGAAATATGACATGAACATGGATTATATGTTTTGAATATGATAATATATGATTTGAATAAGCATTTCAAGCTATGTTATAGGCTCGTTTGCCGTCGGAAGACACGAATAGTGCTATTTAGGGTCTTTGGACCCGCGCGTTCGGAAAATGCCGAAATCGCGTAAAATATGAACCAAATGAATTTGATATTTTGATATATGTTTATTAACATGTTTTTAAGAGTTTTGGAACTATAAATTTGCGACGACGTCGTACGGTTTTGGTTTCGTCGAGCTTCGGACTCGGTTTAAGGCACCGAGTGAACCGCGACCATTTTTCAGATTTCTGATTTTTACGAAACTTCAGATACGTGTTATACGTATTATTTTGACACTAAAAACAAGTTTTAAGTAGGTGCTGGCTGTGTTTAAAGGATTGAAATCAAGTTTGGAAGATTGGAATGAAGAAAGTGAAAGACTTAAGTGTTAAGTTATTTTTTAAGGCAAATTTTGATAAGTTTGTATGCAATATTAAGGAAGCAGCTGCTGGATATATTTAGGGACTTGTAACATGAGCTGGAGAGGCAGAAAATAGGCTAGAACAGCAAGGGAAATGGAGGGAAAAACGTAGGCAAAGTGAGAGGAAGAAGAAAGAAAGAAAAAGGAAAGAGAAAGGAAGAATAGAAAGAGAAAAGAGAGAAATCCTTGGGAAATCTTCAAAACAACTATTTTAACATGTTCTTGGGTAGTTTAGGAAGTGTTTAGATGTGTTAGATTGGAAAGAAATTGGCTGAAAATCGTGGGATAAAGAAACAAATTCTGGTTCAAAATCTGGTTTCTAAGGCAGCTTTAAGGTACCAACTTTGGAGGGTTATAACTTCCAATTAGTGAAACCTATACGAGTTTTGGCTGTATGGGTCTATAGAGGGTATGTTTTTCTAGAGATTGATCATTTTAGTTTGCCGGAAAACCACCAGAGGTGGCCGGAAAAGTTGCTGGAAGTTGGGTTGAGAGTTAGGCAAATTCTGGATTCTGGGTAAGCAGTGTTGAAGAGCCAACTTTGAGGGCTTGTATCTTTTGATCCAGAGGGTTTATGGGAATTTGGCTCCGATGGTTAGCTAGAGGGTGTGTAGAGGAAGAGAAAGATGGTCTCAGTTGGCCGAAAAGCCACCGAAGGACGACGTACGGTGGTTGGGAAGTTGGCTGGAGAGTCAGGTTTCTGGGCAGGAAGGCAGGCGGGGTAGGCGTGTGGCAGGCCGAACAAAACGACACGCCCTGCGTGCGTTTTGAGCTAGGTGCGCGCGCGGGCGCGGGCACGCAAAGGGGGTTGCGGGCTGGCCAAAACGATGCCGTTTTGGTGAGTTCTGTTTTTGGTGCCTGGATTTTGGTAATTCATGTTTTGAACCCCTGAACTTTATATGTTTTTGCAAATAGGTCCAACAGAATGAATTTTGAGTTGTTTTCAATTTAGTCCAGCAGATTTAAATTATGAAAATTTCAGTTTGACCCCTGTAGTTACTAGAACATTTCAAAGTGGCACTTTTGGGCAGATTTGGTAATTCTGGACAATTACATTTTGGTCCATCAATTTTAATTATTTGCACTTTTGACCTGAAAACTTTTATAAATTATGTTTTAGCCCTTCTAGCCTAATTTCGATGTCCTGAATCCGTTTTTGACGTCAAAAATTTATTTTGAGATCGTTTTGAGGCTGAAAATGAAGATTTAAATGTTGGTTAAAGAATTTAAGTATGAAATTGGTTTTAATTATTTGTTTGGTTTATTTAAATATGGTTTTGGTTTAATAATTATAATTATTATCAATTATAATTATTATATGATAAATAGAGATTGTTAATTATTTTTAATATGTTATTAAATGATTTAAAAGTAGAGATTTTCAGAGATTGAGTTTTAAATCATAGAAAATTATACGGATTGAATTTAAAACTCAATTAAATTAGAGAAATTAAATATTTAATCATACATCATAGCACATATAGATGGTTTATTTGATTAATTGAATATTGTTGCTATGCTATGCATTATAGGAGCGTTGAGTCCTCGAGCAGGGTGGGGTGAATTACCAAAGACCCAACCGAGCTCACAGTAGTACGGTAAGTGTTAAACCCACTTACTTATATGTGTAAAAATGACTTTGTAAGATTGTCAAATATGTTATATTGAACTGTTTGGACCGGTATTAGATCCCGGTCATCTATGATATATGGAAATGAAATTATATGATATTTATTGAATTGTTAGGATGGGTAATGAAGCCGGTCATCTGTGGTATATGAAAATAAGATGTTATAGTATTATTGAGTTGACTGGACCGGTCACTTAGAGATATTTGTTATATGAATTCTGATGTTTGTGATTCCTCAGTCGGTCCTGAAATCCGACTAGTTGAGTTGTTTGATAAGGAACCCGAGGGCCACCCGAGTTCACAGCAGTGAGGTAAGAGCTAAAACTACTTACTTATATGTAATTGATATAAACTTTGTGACATTGCCAAATATGTTAAATTGAGCTGTTTAGACTGGAATCAAAGTCTGGTAATCTATGAGGTATGAAACTGCTATTATATGTTTTGGATATATTGTTTGGACCGGTACTGAGGGCCGATCAATTGGATATATGTGATATATGAATTACTATGTTTGTGGTTCCTGAGTCGGTACTGAAATCTGACCAATTAAGTTAATTGATCTGGTTTATATGATATACACATGTTATTGTTAACCGGTAATGAAACTCGGTTATATGATTATATGAAGCATGATGATATGACAAGTAAGATTTACAAGTACATGTTCACAGAACTTAATTATGGCCGTTGTGATTATCGTAGCCAGTGTTTGCAGATTTCACATGTGAGAAACTACGGTTTCCTCTATGATTTGACGGACAGACCTATTGGTCCTATATATTATAGAAAGACCTACGGGTCCTATACGATGCAGAATGATCTGGTGTATACTGCATAATAAAGGTTGATCCACGGATCCCTTTTTGACCGACGATATATTCCGGTCTTACAGGTTCGCTGGCCAGCTATGGTTACTGATATGCCGTGAAATTCCCGAGGCAACACTTGGTCGATAAATCACAACCAAAGAAAAAGGAATGACATGTCATTATGCATTTTGAGATATGATTTTGATATATTTATTATATATGACCTGATATTGAATAGTATTGATATGTCTTTGATGAATTGCCCTATTTGTTAAATGATATTGCTTTGTTTAGCACTTGCTGAGTATGTGAATCACCCAAATCGCACCATGTGTTTTCAGGTCTGCTGTTTGAGTGAAGTACTGAGACTTCATTGGTTTATGCTCAGGTCAATACAGCTGAAGCCTAGGCCTCTCTCCCTCACACCACGACATCTGTATCTGCTGCATATAGATTTTGCTTTATGCTATGTCTGTATAGCATAATTACATGTTTTGGCTTATGTATATTATTAGTATGATATGTTAATAAGTTTTTGGTTAATAAGTTTAATGATATGTAAATATGGGTTGTAATATGTTTGGCATGAATTTTTGGTGTATGCTTTTGATATATGATCTGTGAATGTCTGAAATGCTTTAGGTTAATGTGAGAATTAAAATGATATGAGATGTTATATTAAAAAAAATATATAGCATGTTTTATGACGTAAGTTATAAGAGAGGACGTTACAAGAATGCTAAGATGAGGAACCAGCTAATTTTTTAGAAATTTCATTCACTAATGTAGACTTCTGTGCAGATAGGGTTTTAGCTATCTTAATGCCTATTCTGGCATTGATTTCCTTAGTTTGTTAATAGGGCTTGGATCTCTTCAGTTGAGGCCATTTGTGCAGTTGATGATGACAATGTAGGTACTTGGATATGGTAAGGGTAAAAGGATTAAGACATGTGTAAGGCAATGAGTATATATGTGTGGAGTAATGATGTGTGTAAAGCAAGGGTATATAGGTAAGACATTATGTAGGGTAGTATGTGAGGTAAGGTAAGACACTATGTAGGGTAAGACACTACGTAGGGTAGTATGTGAGCTAAGTATATGAGATTAGTGTGGAACTATGTTTTGACTTTTTGAGTTTCGGTAGGTTTAAAGTCCTAATTCTAAAGGTATTTTAGAAGGATTTTTTAAAACATGTAAGGAACTCTATCCTAAATTTCTTTGAAACTTTTTAAAATAAAAGAACCTATGCTAAAGGACTTTTTAAAACTTCTCAAAATAGGTAATTTCTTTTTAATTGTTTGATTGTGGTTTAAAGGTTTAATATGAATGGACAAACATCATACCAAAATTCATTTTAATGGTATGTGGTTAATGCAATTGTAAGGTGCATGCAACCCAAGAGAAGGTTTTTTGGTCATTAAATGGAAAAATTAAAGGTTTGATAAACGTACCCGTCACCTTAAGTAAGGATTTACCTCGCAACATATGAAACAAAGAGTTTCACATGGGTTCGGCGGTACGACTTACTCGTCACATTCGAAAGGATTAATAAGAAAAGATTGAAAGTGGGGTTCGATCGTGGGGTGAACACTTTCGATGTCCCTCAATATACTCAAAGAGAGTTATCGATGAGTGCTAATAGAAGATTTAGACATATAAAGAAGAAAAAATTTTCATGATCACTTTTTATGATATGAAGGAAAGGATCCTCAAAGTGCACTTAAAGAAATGCAAAAAATAACACAACAAAATATTCCTAAGGAAAGAATATTGTATTCAAATCAAGTGCCTGCAAAACAAACTTTAAGTTAATGTGCTCTTAAAGAACGACACATCTAGAACTTAAGTCCAATGGTAGTCCTTATTTTTTAGTTTTACTCCTCAGCAAAGTCAACAAACTGTGAACCCCGATTTTTAAAAGGATCGAAAAAGGATTGCACACTGAATTTTAGAGTCGCCACTTAATTTATTTATAAGAATAAACTAAGAAAAACCTAATGACTCCATTTTTTATTATTATGCCCAATAAACAAAACACTACATCATTGAACCCAATGAAGATTTGGAGACCATGTCTTAGATACAATTCCAGATGTAAGACAGGTTAAGTTCAAATGATCAAATCAAAAAGAAAAGAAAAAAAAAAGTAAAAGAGAAACCAAAACTAGGAGTTTTGGGCTTTTGGCCTGCTATTCAGAATAATAACCTAAATATGCGTACATATTCCATTTTGATTTGAATCGAGGCCGATGTTGTTCAGAATTATAATTAAGGAAAGAAGAAGAATACATTATGCATGAGTATGTGTTGTGTATTTTTGCACCTTTGGTGGCTTTAAAGATGTCAGACTATTATAGCCAAAATTGTACTTTGGCTACTTAGCAACAAGATATTGAAAGTAATGACTTAGTATAGATGAGATGAATTGACAAATATAAAGTTTGAAGCTTACCTGTTGAGCCTTCTACCGCTCCAGAGCTTCAAATTGATAGCTTCAATAAAACCTTCAAAAGCTTAGGGAAATTGCCTAAAAGCTAGAGACTTGCTAGAATAACTTGAATATAATAACAGCTAATGACTGATTGTGATTCTTGTGTGGAACATAGTGGAAAAGGGCTCTATTTATAGGCAAAATTGACATTCCGGCGCATGGGTGTTCGCAAACACCGTGCATGCCCGCGCAGAGGACACCGCGCACACCTCCAAAAAATGTCGTACTGTGCACGACTACTTAAAATGGTCGTGCACACGTGCGCACGGGCACTACTTATGGCTGTGTAGAGCATTACCCATTTTTGACTTTTCTGTTTTGTGACATCCCTAACCCAAAGCAGATGTCATAAATGTCATCATTTTTAAGCATAACACATTTTTATGATTTTATTGTAAAAATAATGTTAATTAGAGATTTCTTACATGCTAAGAAATTAAATAAAAGTTAATATTATAAGAGATTAATTTAAGATATTTGATTAAATTGAGAGTTTAAGGCTTGTTTACAGTTGGTCGACATAAACGAAGCATGATTAGGGTTTCAACTGCTGTAATCGATAAAACGTCAGTAACGCGAATAATTTAGAAGAAATGATTTTGGCATTTGATGTTTTGGATATTTAAATAAATGTTATTTGCTTGGAAACCCTAAAACTACGACGACGTTCTACAATTTTGGCTCCGCCGAGGTTCCAAAATTGGTTTCGGGCGTTAACTAGGCCATGAATATTTTTACATCTGGCAAAATATAATTTATCAAAAATTAAATCTTGCAGGACTAAATTGAAAACAATTAAAACTTTGTTGGAAGGAAAAAATTGCATTAAATTATAAACTTTAGGGGTCAAAATGTAATTTTACCAAATTTACGTACCCAGGAGGAAATTTTCATCAAAATGCAGCCTGTGCTACCGTTTTGATCGTCTTCTTCCTCAAACCTAGAAATCTGCCCTAAAATCCTACTTCTGGACCCAACTTTCAGGGATTTTTTGGTCGTTTCTCGCCTCAAATCTCTTCCTAGGAACAAATCAATCCATGCTAGCTAGATTTTCTTCTTTTCCTCTCTCTTTCTCCCTTCCCTCTCACTGCCTCTTACTCCCCTATTTTGGTTTCTTTACTGTTTTTCTTTGTTTTTGGATTCTCTCTTCCCTTTTTACTTCATTCCTAGTCTTCCCTAGGTACCTTAGAAACTATGGAAAAGGTTGGTTTCTTCTTCTTTTCCCTTCTCTCTTCTCTTTTCTTTCTTTTCTCCCCTTTATCTTTCTTTTTCCTCTTTTTTGTTTTTCTTCGTAGCTGTAGTATCTCCACAATTTTCCACATCTTTAACCCTCTTTCCAAACTCTAAAGATCAAACTCTCCTTTACACCTCCTACTTCATTTTTAACTTTAAATTCATAATTAGCCCTTTTAAACCTTTTTATCTTTCTTCTTCTTTTTTTACCTTTGGTTTCTGCCCGAAAACCCAACAACTCCTCTCTTTTATTTCATTTAAATCATTAAAATAATATTTAAAGTTTCGGCGAAATTGGGTCCGAAAAATATTCGCAGCCATGTCGGCGCCCGAAACCGACTTCGGAACCTCGACGGAGCCAAAATTTTACAATGTTGTCGTAGTTTTAGGGTTTCCAAAATAATAAACATTCATTTAATATTCAAAACATCAAATGCCAAAATCATTTCTTTTAAATTATTCGATGTTTTATCGGTCACAACGGCAAAAACCCTAAACATGTCTCCTTTACGTCGACTGAATGTAAACAAGCCCAAAAACTTAACTTATTCACATTCTTTACTTATTTTCCAAAGTTCACATTTATTTAATTTTTTATAGTATTCACATTTATTTTAATTTTTTAGCATTTAAAAAATCTCTAATTAATATTACTTTTACGATAAAATCGTAAAAATGTGTTATGCTTAAAAATGACGACATTTATGACATGTGATTTGGGTTAGAGTTGTAACATATTGATTATATATGATAATTGAACTGTTTGGATCGGTACTGAAGCCCGATCAATTGACATATTTGCTTTGAATATATAATATTTGAACTATTTGGACCGGTAATGAAGCTCAGTCATTTAGATTCATTGGATATTGAATAATGTGATTTGGTCATTGAGTCGGTACTGAAATCCGACCAATTGACTTATTGAGATTCGCTATTGGATGTATATACTGTTTGGACCGCTATTGAAGCCCGGTCATTGGATTATATGAAATATTGTGACAAATGTTTATATGTCATGCAAGTGCATTCTTACAGAACCTAATTAAGGCTGTTGTGATAATCTCGACTAGTATTTGCAAATTTCACGAAAGAAACCTACGGGTTTCTATATGAATTGACGGATGGACCTCTGTGTCACCATAATGCTACGGATGGACCTTCAAGTCAATATATGAATATGAAATGATCTATTATGAATACTCGAATTTTGAGGTCCGGAAAATGATTTTCCGCAGACCGCGAACAGTCGCGCCGGACCGGACATTTTTGTAAAACAGCACCGGAAGTATGCCTTCATGGTAATTGAAATGTCCGGGATCTCACAAGGGTCACCGAAATGCCCTCGGAATAGCCATCGGAGTCCCGGAACGTCCCGAAAAGGCTCAGGAACGAAAAACGCGCGAGTCGCGGAGTGAAGGCAGCCCTGGCCGCCCAAGGAAGGCGCCTCTGGCCGCCCTCCAAGGTAGCCCAGGCAGCTCAGGCCGCCCTCCAAGGGCGCCTCTGGCCGCCCTCCAAGGCAGCCCCGGCCGCCCTCCAAGGGCAGCCCTGGCCCCCTTCCAAGGCAGCCTCGGCTGCCCTCGACAGCAGCCCTTGCCGCCCTTTGTTGACTTTTGGCCGAGTTTCACCTATAAATACCCCTCAAACCCATCACTTTCCTCACACCTTGAGCTGTGTTGATAGCCGCTCTCTTCTCCCTTTTTGCCTACAGTGATTCTTCATCTCAAAGGCAATTCTTTACTGCTTTCTGCATTACATCTCTTTGATAACTTACATTGCCTCCATAATCATATACATAAAATAAGTCCAAATCAAGCTGAAGCTAAGGAGCGGACGTCAACTACCACATGTATACTCTGAAACTCTTTCTCTTTGATTTAATTCACTTTTATCACATCCTGCATCACGCATACATGACATTTGCATCTCATGCATACACGTTTTGGCAAAATATGCCATTGTAATCGCTTATTGTGGCCGCCGCGCCACCAAAATCAAACCTTTCGGCCACAGCGCCGCTAAAATCACTTTTTGGCTACAATGCCTAAATAAACACATTTTTTGCCACCGTGCCATGCTAAAAACCACTTTTTGGCCTCAAGGCCTAACAAATCATTCTTCCCCAGCGGAAATAATCAAAATCACATTTTTTACCACGGAAGTCACAAAACTCCTCTTTTTCGGTCACTAAACCAATCAAATCACATTGTTGACCACGGAAGTCATAAAACTCCTTTTTCGGTCACTAGACCAATCAAATCACATTTTTCGACCACGGACGTCGATAAACTCCATTTTTTACCACGAACGTTGATAAACTCCATTTTCGACCACGGATGTTTATAAACTCCTGCTCGACCACAAGGCCTACATTTCGACCACGGACGTCGATAAACTCCTTTTTTGGCCCCTAGGCCTAAATCCACCTTCACACACTCACAGCATGCATACATGCATACATCCCCTCCATCGCCTTTAAACAGGCAAGTTCGAACTACATTGACCTTGATCTCTCATTCAAAAGAGAGTATTTAGGCATATTCGAGATATAACCTCGAATAGCAGGTCTCCCCACTCCCGATCATTTCGTCCAAATCTTCATTCCTGCATAACATTCACTTAGGAGAGAAATATTTGATATGAATGCATGACATAACCTCCGAATCCATCTCAAGTTCGAAGACTGGTGCATTTCATTCGTTGGGGTGATTAACCTTGAAATAGGTTAATCGTAAAACAGAGTCACTAAGGGGTTCTTTCTTAATTTGTCCCCTTCAACAAAATAAATTAAGTGGCAACTCTACACACACACACACACATTTCACCCTGAGTGAACATCCCTGGCCAACTGACTTCCCTCGCGGATCGGCCCGGCAGCTCGAAAGGGCAGCAACCTCCGGTAAGGGTTCACAACTGTGGATTGAGTTGCTTAAGGACTATGATTGTACCATTGAATATCATCCAGGAAAGGCCAATGTTGTAGCCGACGCCCTTAGCCGAAAGGAGACGGTACTCCAGGTTATTCACAGGTATCTTCTTTATCACTTGTGAATGAGTTGAAGAGATTGAATATAGGCCTGGATGAAGATTCCAACAGTGTTTTGTTAGCAACTTAGAAAGTAAGACCGGTGTTGAGAGAGAAGATACAGCTTAATCAGACCAGAGATCCGCAGTTTCTGAGCCTCATTGATAGAGTTAAGCTAAGAGAGGTAACCTCATTTAACTTGGATAGCGGTGTGCTTATGTTAAACCACCGACTTTGTGTTCCTGATGTGGATGGGCTACGGAATGAGACCTTGGATGAGGCGCATAATACAGTTTATACCATGCATCCGGGTGTGACAAAGATGTATCAGTCAATTAAGACTCATTATTGTGGCCCAGAATGAAGAAAGATGTGGCTGAGTTTGTAGCCAAATGTCTAATTTTTCAACAGATCAAGGCCGAGCACCAGGCTCCAGCAGGTAATTACAGCCTTTACCTATACCTGTCTGGAAATGGGAAAGAATTACGATGGATTTTGTCACAGCTTTGCCAAAAACCCAGCGAAAGCACGATACTATTTGGGTAATAGTGGATCGACTTACAAAGTCAGCTCATTTATTCCGATCTGGTGGGGCATTTTATTGGATCAACTGGCTGTTGAGTACGTGAATGAGGTGGTCAGGTTACATGGAGTACCTTTATCCATTGTGTCTGACCGAGATCCACGATTTGTTCCAAGGTTTTGGTAGAGTTTATAGGCAGCTTTGGGCACAAAGTTACACTTCAGTACTGCTTTTCATCCTCAGATAGACGGACAATCTGAGATGACTAGACAGACACTTGAGGACATGTTGCGGGCTTGTGTGTTGGAATTCCAAGGTTCTTGGGATAACTATATCAGTTTGATGGAATTTGCCTACAACAACCAGTTTCATAGCAGTATTGGTATGGCTCCTTACAAGGCACTTTATGGCAGGACGTGCAGAAGTCCGATTTGTTAGGACGAAGAGGGGCTAAGAACGTTAGAAGGTCCAGAGCTTGTTCAGGAAACAGTTGATGAGATTGGCATTGTTAAGGCAAAGTTAAAGGCTGCACAGGATGGACAAAAATCTATTCGGATCAACATTACAGAGAGATGGAATATAGTGTCGGGGACAAGGTTTTCCTTCGTGTTTCGCCTTGGAAAGGTATTATCCATTTTGGGCAGAAAGGAAAACTATGACCACGGTACATTGGTCCATATGAGATTACAGAGAAAGTTGGTCCATTGGCTTACAGGTTAGTCTTACCTTCGGACTTAGCATAGATCCATGATGTTTTTCATGTGAGCATGCTTTAGAAGATACAGATCAGATCCTACTCATGTGATTAACAATCAGACATTTGATGTGGCTGAAAATTTGAGTTACACAGAGGAACCATTGGAAATTCTGGAATTTGGGGTTCGACAGCTTCGAAACAAAGACATTCCTATGGTTAAAGTGCTTTGGAAGCATCATTCTCAGGGCGAAGCCACTTGGGAAACAGAGGCTCGGATGTGAGAGAAGTATCCACAACTATTTGAGAGTACAAGTATGGAATTTTGAGGACAAAATTCTTAAGGAGAGGAGAGTTGTGACATTCCAACCCTAAACCCTACATCGTTCCGATGTCATTTTCATGCATTACGTGCATTTTCATCAAAATGCATCATGATTTGATATGGTAACTAAGTTAAACATGAGATATATGATTTGGATTTCATAATATGTGATTTGAATAAGAATTTCAAGCTATGTTATAGGCTCATTTTTCGTCGAAAGACACAAACGGAGCTAAGCAGGATTTTCGGACCCGCGCGATCGGAAAATGCCGAAATCGCATAAAACATGAACCAAATGACTTTGATATATTTTACATGTTTATGAATATATTTTAAAGAGTTTTGGAACCTTATTTTTTGACGACGTCGTACGGTTTTGGTTCTGTAAAAATCGTCGAGCTTTGGACTCAGTTTAAGGCACCGAGCGAATCGCGACCACTTTTCGAATTCCGATTTTTACGAAACTTCAGACAAGTGTTCTTGTTGACGCTTAATTTTTGCCCCAAAAAGTACCAATGATGACAAAAATGCCAACAGCTCGATGAAATATCCAGAAGTTCCGTAAACAGCTCTCGTTCGCTCAATCTTCTAGAATGTTTTAAATTTTCCTCTTCTTTAAAGCGTTTTAATGTTTTTAATCAAGAAATTCCCCTTTTCTAAAAATAAATATTTGTTTGAATCTTTGTTTTAATTTTTGGTTTTTGGTTGCTAAGAAAAGAATATTGAAATAAAAATAATTTCAATTTGATTCAAAATCTCTTTTTAATGAATTTTCAAGGTTTTAATTTTTGTTTCGAAAATTTAAATATGATTTAAAAATGTTGTTTGAATAAAGTTTTAAATTCGTTGTTAAAAAAATATATAAAAATGAAGTGATTTTGAAGAAATTGGAGTGAAAAGGATGAAATTGAAGAAAGTTCAGAAGTTTGGGGGTGAATTGATAAATAAAGAAAGAAGGAAGGGTGTAATTGAACTAAATTGAAAGTTTTGGGGATAAATGTATAAAT
>CANUEY010258924.1:0-15376 GCA_948099555.1 Croton setiger
GAAAATTTAAGGAAGAAGGAGAATTTTGGGTCATTTTCGAACAAACAAAAGTTGATTGGGAAATTCGGAAATTTAAGAATTCGTCGAGCTAAAAATATGTTTACTGTTAGATATTTTTCATTTTTGAATTTTGGGCAAAAATTGAGCGTCAACAGATAGTATGCAAATCCAACTTCTTTTTATTGTTTTTTTTTTTTGATTTTGCGTTATTTGTGTTTAAAAGTGTGGTTTTAGTTAATTTATTGTTTTTATGTTAGGAAAAGTTGGATTTGACGTGAATGAAGCGAAAATAAGCATAATTGAAGTGTTTTGAAAAAAAAAATATAAACTGCTGAATTTTTCGAGATGCAAAGAGCAAGGCGGTCCAATATTTAGCCATGGACGAGACTAAGCGAAAACGGGAGACGCAATTTGTTTTAAAAGGGCTGCTGGCCCGAAATATTTTAAGAGCTATTTCTACTCGTTTTAAAACCTGAAAGACCGATTTATTATAAATTTTAGTAGGTCCTGTTATTCTATTAGTTATTTAAGTCAATTTTAGAGCTTTCTATACACACTTTTTGCCATCTGACTTAGGGTTTCGGGATTAGTGTTTTTGAACAGCTGATTTCGCAATTCTTTCATCTTTTTCATCATGTTTTCTGTTGTAGCCATGCGTGGCTACAATCTTTTGTTCAATTAAGGCTAGAACTAGGGTAGAAGTTGGATTTCAATTGTAAGATTGTTGAACTTAATTGAATTTCTTAATTTACATTGCATTTATATTCTTTCGTGATTTATTGAGAAAATATATTCCCTAGTGAAATCCTGTTGAATGAATTAACAAGGCTCGTTGTTTGTTTAATAGCAATTTACATAGCTATTTAATAGAATCAAATCCACAATTGTTTGATTAGATCAATAGAGTAGTAATTAATATAATCAGATTGGGTATAAACTTTTGGGTTATGTTAAAAAAGAATATAATCAGATTTAAATGGATGCTTGTAGTTTCTATTAATCTGGGTAGGGTTCTACTAGATTTTAAGACTATTAACGGTTAAATCATTCGTCGTACTTAGGATTGCTAATTAATTAGGGGTTATTATTAGATCGTATCTTAGCAAACTATTATTATTACAGTGGAATTGGTTGGGTCGACGTTCTTCCTAGCTATAACCTATCTTAATATGAATTATGAAAATGTTTTTAAATCAATGATCAATTGAATCGAATTTCGTGCCGCGGTATGTCTTAACTGAATTCGTTTCTCATTGTTTCAGTTAATATTAAATTTTGTCGCTTGCTTTAATTCTTTTTGATTAATTTTCTTTCGATTTTTAATCTCCCTTTTATTTAGTTTGTTTTTAATTTCGATTCTGGTTATTTACGGCAAACTAGTCTCTAAAGTTCAACAATTTTCTCACCATATTTACAAGTTTTATTTTATAAAAAGAGCAGATTTTATTTTTAGTTGATTCCAACACCCATCAAAAATAAACCACATAATGTGACCAAAACAAAAGACCCTCCTCTCAAAATCTCTTAAAAGTTAAAACCAAAATCTGCAAAATGTTAAATATGATAACTGTAACCCATGTTTCTTAGATATCATATCCTTTCTTATAAAACTAAGGCGTCCTGTTTTTAACTAAGTCCAACTACCTTTTTAACCACGTGGCAGAATGTGATTAAACCATGTGATATCATTATTGTTCGACAAGCAAGGTTGTTTCATTTGTCTGGCTAACTTGTGTTGCCATTTTGCTTGGCTTCCATTGTGATTTTTTCTAGAATTCTGGGTCTGTTATTAATGCTTCTAGAGTTTATTTTGAGCGAATCCTTTTGCAAACATTTAAATCTACAATTGTATCATGGAATTTAATTATATTTTTAGTTATTATAGTTAATTTGGACAAGACTTCAAAGCTAGTTTAATAGATTGTTATTAAGTATTTTTGGGCCTTGTTTGGAATACTCTCTCAATTTCAGACCTTCAAAGTATAGTGAGAAATTTTTTTTATAAATAAGATACTAATTATAAACAGAGTATCAACAATTAGAGGTAAGAACCTAAAATATTTATATAGTTAACTCGGAGTTCAAAAATGATGCATTTTTGGATTTATGTCTTAGTTAATGTTGGTATTATTTTGATTTTAAGACTGGATACATTAATATTTTGTATTATAGATCCCTGATAGATATAGTTTTAATATTTAACTGCGTTTCTTATTTTTATTCTGTGCTTTGAACAGTTTAAATTTCTTATTGCCTCTACCTTTTATATATTTTGCTTACTCTTTTGTATGATTGACAAAAGGGGAAAAAGTTTGAATCTGAGTTCCCTTATTAGAAATATTTTGCTTAGGAGTTATCTAAAATTGAATTCATCTCAACTTATGCATAAAGGTTTATATCTAAAAGTACGTTCAGATGATATCAATATTTTTCTACCCTTTACTCTTTGCTTTCTTTTATATGCACATATATAGGAAGAGTAAAAATATTTTTAAGCATTCCCTAAACTTGGACATAGAAGAACTCAAATTTCTTTTATCTACCTTGAACTTAGGAGGAATTTTATGAATTTTGCCTCCTAATTTTATTATCATAAAACGAAGGAAGATTATTGGCTCAAGGGTTTAATATCATGTTTTGATGATCTACAAAATCATAAGTACTTAGTAATTTTTCTCATATACGTGCAATATCTGATTATATAGGTCTGAATACGGAATCTGAAATAAACACCAAAAGTCATATAAACAGAAGGAACCCTCTGAAGACATTCGAAGTTAGAACAGATTTGTTCAAAATCTCTATTTATAATATGATGGTAACCTAAGAAAAACACCAAGTTCTGAATGGTCAAAATGTTTTAAAATGTTCTTCAAAATTGTGTTTTTCTTTTCAAAGTGTTATCTAATATATTTTTGCTTGAAATTTGTGAGATAGAGTATTTTCACCAAAAAACTACCTTCTGAGTATGCAAAAATTCTCTCTAACCTTAGCTAAACAAGAAAAGTCAACATATTTTTTTAAAAAATTGTTCAGAATAAGATATCCATTGGAATTTTTGACTCCCCCAACGACTAACTTCTTATTGGTTTAGTATAAAAATCCAACTATTGAAATATTTAGCATTTTGACAGAAAAAAAAATTTTTTTACTCTATTTACTTTTATATTTTTAAAATTTTCTCTTCTCTCCAAATAATGAAGATTTTTCTTCTGAACTAATTTTCTAAATTTTTGAAAATATTTTTTTTTATACAATTTTTAAAAAAAAAAGAATTTACATGATTTTCATTCATACTTTTAAAATTTTATCCTAAACTTAACTTAATATTTTTTCTATTTTTCTCTTACTTTAAGATGTAGTTAAGATTTTTTCAAAGCTTAAAAAATAAAATGTGTTTTAGGAGCGTTTGAGATAAAACTCAAAAGATAAATTAACAAGCAGCATTCTGATGAAAAAGTCTTATACTGAGTTTTCTGAAATCTGTAAAATAGAACGAAAAGTTTTCTGAAGTCTATTAATTTTAGAAGAAGATAAGTTAGACTAGATTAGAGTATTATAAATAGTTTTTTTTTCTTTAAATAGAGATTAAAGTAAAAGAAATGTACTTAAAGAGTGGATGTGAGTTTAGTTTAACTAAAACATTATAAATCTTGTTTCTCTATTTCTTTTCATTGTTTGCCAACTTATTCTTGTTGAACTCAACTTTGATTTTCTAATTAATTTTACTAAATTTCAAAAAAAAAAAAACACATGCAAATTGAAAGTTTTTTTTTTTTTTTAGGTTTTAAAAGTTGACTTTCATTTTGAACTTTGAAATCATATTGGTGAGTTTGTTTAGAATAGATTTTAAGTTCAAACCTTGGATTTGCTTAAAAAACTGTTCAAGGTAAAATTTTGATAATTTAAGCCTTCTTCTCCTTTTCCTCTTCTTTTTCTTTTTATTTTTCTTCTTCTTCTCCTTCTTTTCCTTCTTCTTTTAGCACTGGTTTGAAGCTCTCAAGAAGAAGACTAACGGCAACACTGATTTTTTTTTTTTCTATTTTTATGTTACTTTTGATTCAATTTTTTTTTTGTTATAAATGCTAGAAAAAAAAATGTTATTTTCTTGATTTCATTAGAATATATGAGAAAATATGAGAATATAAATTTATTTTCTTTATTTCTATAAAAAAATATATGAGAACATAAATTTATCTTCTTGAATTTACGAGAATACAAATTTATATTCCTAAGTTTCTTAAGAATATAAATTTATGTTCTGGTGTGGTAGTGGCTAATGGTAACAGCTGGGTGGTGATCAAACATAACTGCTCCAATTCTCCACAATTTTCAGATATGAAGTATTATATATTATTTTGAATTTTTTATTCAGAAAATAATTAATAATATTATCTTTTTTTTGTAAAAGAATAAAAAAAGTGTTATTGTTTTAAAAAAAATAAAATAAAATTATTATTTAGTTAAAACTAAAGTTGATTTGGTGCTATATTTTACATAATTTCCCTTTGGGCAAACTAACTAAATACTACAATACATACTTTCTATTTAGCAAAATACTTTCTTCTTCTGAAACTACACAAAAAATATGGCAGCTGGAATTTCATATAAAAATATTCTTTGTTTGATGAAGATGTGAGGTCTACTGCTTGTTCGGTAATCTAGTTTTACATACGCTATGTAAGAAATCCGGCAGTCTTTGGGCATGGTGGATCCGAATCTGTCCATGCTCGTGTTACTAATTATAAAAAACTGCTTAAAAAATAACGTCATTGCTTCTCAAAATCACATTTTCTTATTTCATTAACATTTGTATATAAAGTTGTTTTGAGATTAATGTCATTGGTTCTAAAAATCAATATGAAAATAAATTCATTTTCTTTATTATAGAATATATATGTGAAAAAAATATATTTATATTCTTAAGTTGGATGAAATTTCGAGTAAATAAATTTATTTCCAATAATATTTGACTAGAAGTGGAAAAAAAATAAAAGAAAATAAATTTATTTCGAATAAAAATTGGCTGGAAGTGGAAAAAAATAAAAGGAAATATATTTATTTTCAAAAAATGATGATCGGAAGTGAAAGAAAATAAAAGAAAATAAATTTATTTCTAAAAACTAGTTGTCAAAAGTGGAAGGAAATAAATTTATTTTTGAAAAATGATTGCCAGAAGTGGAAGGAAATAAAAAAAATAAATTTATTTTCAAGAGACCGGTTACCTAAAAGAAAAAAATTTCGATTGTCAGCAACCAACGGTGCTCAAGACAACAACTGAAGATGGTACTAAGGTAGAAAGTAGTTAAAAAAATAAAAGAAAATAAATTTATTTCTAACAATTGGTTTCAAAAATAAATTTATTTTGAAGCAGTTAGTTAAGAAAAAATAATGATAGTATAAATAAAGACAAATAGTTCTAAAATATGGTATAAATATGGTCCAAATATAAAAATGTTATTTACTAAATCAAAACATTTAAAAAAAAAAAAAAAAGTGGTGGTAGCTACAATTTCTCTTTCCTTTACACAAGCATACTAAGATTTAGACCTTTTCCCTAAGTGGGTCTTGTAAATGGACCTAAATCCAAGATAATATAATTTCGTGCAAACTGCAAATGTTTTTTGGGTAAATTTAACAAATACCATAAATAAATTTTTATGTTTGTAAAAATACCACAAAACTAAAAATCTTAAAATATAGCACAAAATTTTATAATGTACCAAAACTGTCCCTAGATAAAAACACACATAATGGATTTCACGTTGCTTTCTGTTTATCTTCTTTATGATTCTGTCATTCTCTTTTATTTTGAAAATATGATTTTATCTTCTATTTTCAATTTTGATGATTTTGACGAGACGAAGAAGAAGTTATTTTTCGATTTGCTTAGTAGATGAAGGAGATGAAATCAAATTCTATTTGGAAAATATGGTTTCATCTTCTATTTTCAATTCTGATGATTCCAACGAGATGAAGAAGATTTTTTCTGATTTGCTTCAGAGATGAAGGAGATGAAATTGAATTCATCTCCTATTTTTGAAGAAAGCTCTTGGTTTGCCAATAATAATCAAATCATAAGAGCTACGAGAACCACAACATGGTTTCGTACGTCAATGCCTTGTTATACGAAGTGCGCGGCAAAGTGATGGCCGGCATGGCTTTGCTTGTCGCCATCCAAGAGAAGTCGGTGTACTGTCTTTAGTCCTAGTTATATTGTTGAGTGAGTTTTTACTGTATTTGGTAAATTTGTGAACAAAGTAAATTAATTGGTGCGTTTGACTATTGAGAAATCATGTAAAAATATCATAAATTATCGTTTTTTCATAGAAGTAAATAAACGTAAATAAATTTATTGACCAGTGATTTGAAGGAAATAAGAGAAAAAAATTATTTTTTTGAAAATTAATAGCCAAAAGTGGAAGGAAATAAGATAAAATAGATTTATTTATGTAAGTTTGTTAAGGAAATAAGATAAAATAAATTCATTTAGTGATAGCTATTGACGGCAATAGAATGAAATAAAAGAAAATAAATTTATTTTTCAGTAACAAGTAGCCGAAAGTGAAAAGAAATAAAATGAAATAAATTTATTTTCCAGTAGCGGATGACCAAAGATAACAGCAATTGGCAGAAAATAAATTTATTTTCCGATGACTAATGGTGGTAATTAGGCATAAGGGACCTGTGGAAATAAAAAAAAAAAATAGTCTTGTTTTGTCAATTTTTATCCATAATGGTATGTGTTGTTAGTGGTGTATATTATCAACTATCATTGTCTCTAAGACTAACAGACTAATTAATTCCTTCAATTTCTACGTTTCATTCAACCATTTTGAACTGCAATTTCTACCATGGTGCTGCTATTTTCAGAACAATCCTATTTTATAATTTTAGAGTTACTTAATTGCCCCCAACTACGTAAACCACCATTGCTCTTTCTTAAAATATCAAATCAGGTTTTCTGTTGTTAATTAATCCAAAAGACTAACTATTTATCGATTTATCATAGTTCTGCTAATTTATAGTACTGTAAGCTAATTTAATTATTTTATTTTGATATCTTTTAGTTGATCTAACAAAAAAAAATTGCAATAATTTTGATTTTTTTGTGGCTTTTAAGTTTTAATTCTCAATCTTCGCATCATCTATGAATAAGTTAGATTTAAATTAATAATAGTTTAAGTGATAAAGGGGAATTGAGTAATTTTCGCTAGTGATTGCTTGAGATGTGGCTTTACAAGTGGCAAAGAGAGTTTTGTAGACCCATCTATCTAAAATTGCCATTTGGTAGCTTAATGATCATAAATTACTTAGCCTCCTGTTTTGGCAATCTATGTTGAGAATGATAGAAATCTTCTTCTTTCCATTCCCACTTACACATATTTAATATATATATAATGACTCATAACAATATAAATTAATGACCAAACTTTTCAAAGTAATACATAAAAATTATTTAAAAAAATAAGAAAGCCCAAAATACAAATCCACAGATTATATTAATTCCTGCAAAGGTAAACATCTTTGTCATTTCACCTCCACTTTTTTCCTGTGCACTTGATCCACTTTTTGTTGAATTCCCTTTTACACATTAATAACAATATGCTAAAGTTAGATTTATTCCTTTGCAATACCAAATATTTTTTCAAATTTATAAAAATTAAAAAAAAAATACTATTTCATCCTATGTGTTTTCTTAATTTCAACTTCCTCATCCATATATTTTACATAAAACTTAATTTTATATTTTCTAAAAAATATTATTATATAAAACACATAGATAAAATAATGTAATATATGAAATAGTTGAGTTAAAATAGTATTTTTCCAAATACTTAATCAAATTGGTTTCTAAACATAATCAAACCAACCAATAGGACCGGTTTGCGTTTAAAATTTTTAATTTTATATTTTGTTCACATAGCTAAAATTATTCCAAACCTGTAAAATTTTTATTAAAATTAATATAAAGTAATGAATTTTATGAATAAAATAAAATCAAAATCGCCCAGAATCAATTCTCATCCATCCATCAATATATACTATTATCTATTTCTTCTTAGCTCTAATAAATTATTAACAGTTGAAAAATAAAAATAAATAATTATGAAATTATCATCATTCTTACCACTAGCAACAGCTGGGCTACTACTACTGATGTTAGCGAATCCAGCAAACATCTTAGCATCAGGAGAACTTGGAGCCAAGTGTAGAGTATCTGAAAATCATCCAAAACCCACATATAAAAAAAAATTAATTCAATTAGTTATGTTATACAATTCAAACGTAAGAAATAAAAATCATCATCTGCCATAAATTGGAAATACCAATGCACTGGGTAATGTTGGCCGGAGCCTTGCAGGCGGAGGGAAGAGTGGCGGCGAGAGTGGCGTTGATTTTAAGACCAAGATTCGGATCATTACGATCTTTGATAAGAATACAAAGACATTTCTTGCTTTTCTCCAGCACTTGTTTAAGGCCATTACAGCAATCTAAGGTTGGGGATTTTGAAGTTCCGCCAACGTAAGGAAGACAAGTGGAAAGACCCACGAGCTGACTTGCACATTCTGTTCTGTCTTGAGCTAAGTCTGCTCTTACTGTTGCCATTAGCAGAGCTAAAACTGCCAGACACAGTAGTTTTCTGCTTAGCTCCATTTTTAGTTCTCTGAAAAGAAAGAAAGAGAGAGAGAACAGAGGGAGAAAATGATGGCTAGTCGGCTTTTTTATGCTGTTTTTGCTCGTGACTTTGTTAGAATCTAAGCATGGTGTTGTTTTTAATTTAATTAATGAAAAATTACGATTTCATTGCTATATTTTGTCAATATTATGATTTAGTTACTTGATTTTATACGAAATTGCTATTAAGTCTCCACAATTTCACACCGGTGAACAAAATGGACACCCCGTCGTTAATTTGATGTTTTCTCAGCTATCTCAAAAAAAATTAGTAAAAACTCTTACGATTTTATTACTACATTTCAACCAATATTACGATTGTATCACTACATTGGGCCAATATTACGATTTAATTATTCGATTTATACAAAATTGCTCTCAAATAATAAAAAAATTACAAAGCTAACAACACGGTAACAATTTTGCTCAACTATATCAAACTGTAGTAACATAAGAGTAATTTTGTAAAAATCGAGTGATTAAATCATAATATTGACCAAAATGTAGTGAAGACATCGTATTTTTACCTTTAATTAATCATATTATTTCATTATAGGGGAAATTATATTTAATTGCTTAATTTTGGAAAATATTTCAATTTAATCATTTGATTTGTAAAGAGTCACCCCTTTCATTTTTTTTTTTTAAATTGACATGCGTTTGACCAAAATAAGAGAAGAGAATTAATTATAATGTCCATATTGCTCTTTAATTTTTACAGTATGAAAACTAATAGGCATATGGGTATTATAAGTGAATTGCACATTTTGAACTTCAAAAAAAAGTAAATTATACACAGTTTCTAAAATAGAGCAAATAGCATATTTAATTGTATAATTACCTAATTAACCTAATAATCAAATAATTTTAAATTATACCAACTATCACCAACTTTATCTAAACAACCACTCAGTCCTCTTCTCCTCCTTCATGTTAGTTTCACCCTCATATTGTTTTCCTTCTTCTTTGGTAAGGATAATGATTTTGCTATTGCTATTTTAGATTAACTTCTTTGTAATTCACCAGTCTGCCATTGATGAATTATTAGAGGTCTCAAATTGTTGTAGCTATTTTTTTCTTTTTTTTTTATTGATTTGTATGCTTTTCATCATCTTCTTCTTTTTTGCCTTTTTATTTGATTTTCATACTGTTCAATGACTTTTAATGGAGAGAGATTATATGATAGCTAAGGTTTTGGAGATAAAGAAAAGAAGTAGTATATATATGATATATATGGATATATATATATGGATATATATACGGCATATATGGAATATATATATACTAATATTTAGATAAGATAATTGCTAATGGTGGCGAGAGTTTTGGGAAAAAAGAAGAGAAGATGTATTGATATATACGACTCTTATATACTAATATATGTATCATATATATTATATACTTTGCTCATATAATGGATTATATATATTGGTACATCTTATTTTCTTTTTCCCTCAAATTCCTAGCCGGTATTAAATTTTTTCTAGTCTATATACGGTATACATCAGTAAATACAATAAAAAATAACAAATAAGAAAATAAGCAGTAACGAAGAAGAATTAAAAGATTGAGGCAGTTTTATTTTGGGAGGTTGTGTGAAATTAGGTCACAAGGGTATGTTTGATTTTTTTTTTTTGAAAAAATATGTGATATTTTTTAAATTATGTGCAGTAATTTTATGTAATGTGTTATTTGGCTACCCACCGACACTACTCATATAATATAGATATCTCAATTTTTTAAAAACAGCACCAACATTGGATTTTGTCCAGATTACGATGCCAATGAATTAACATGGGGTTACCAGAGGATAACCTTACGAAATTCATAACTGAACATCCCCAATAAACTAACAGAAGAAAAGGAGGGAAGACATGTTGCAGATAATAAATGAACATAATTAATGAGATTAATATCAAAATTATAACTCTAATCAAAGTAGGCTTCATTCATTAATTAACAATATATTTGATTTCCAACTCCAATTCCATAAACAACTCAAAGAGGTATGAATACGTTAAAGTCAAAATTGAGTAATCTTGATTAAAATAAATCATTTAACAAAATTAGATAGAAAGAATTAGTTGGAGAATTGAAGATTAATTATGCAATTTCTAAAATAATATAGTGTTTAATTGCGTTTAATTTAATCCAAAAGTAGAGGAATCAAATATGCAAGCAATCTGGAAAGTGGAAAACTTGGATATGTAAATGTGAGGAAATAATTCAACCATATATAGAATAAGAGAATTCTATCTATGGACCTCAATAACGCATAGCATACAATATATTATACGCTAGTATTTAATTTGATATACAAATTAATATCGTATATGTATATATATAATGTAATAAATATCAAAAAAAAAAAAAGAATATAATGATAATGTAATAGATGTATAAAGTAGATTTGTAGTCTAATGAATAAAGTAAATGTATAAAGTAAGTATATAGAGAAATAGAATGAATTTGTTGTAATAATAGGAGAAAAAGGGAAGTGAAAGAAGAGTGTGGTATGAAAGGTTTATAATTACATTAATAGATTTAAAAAATGTAAAAGAAAAATATAGAAATCTGATATGTGAGGAAATTGAAATGTGAGTAAAGTGGGACATGTAAATTCTGTTAGGCCAACACCCAATCTCAACACTTTCTATCAACTTCTGTTTTCTTCAATTATAAGTAGTACTTGCAGTTATGACAATTTTATTATTACTGAGATTCGCTGCAACTACAGGCTACTGAAATTTGATCAGGGAAATGGTCGGACTGTACTTTTATTCCCTATAAATATATATATGCCATCTTCTTCTTAAGTTCATTTCAAGAAAAAATTCATCATGAATTGGAAACATATTGAATCAGCTCCACCAGTGTCAATTTTATTCATTGTTAAGTTTTTAGTCTTTTTCAAAGAGTTAGCACCATTCCAAGCTTGAGTCTTTTAATAAGTTTTATAATAAATTTGCTTCAAAAACTTATAGTCCAATACCAAATTTTTTGAGCTTAATTGATGCATCTTGGCTTTTTTTTTATGTCAATTTTGGATGATAGCGTTTCTCATAGGATGGTAGATGTAATGAACAATGAAAAACAGTAAAATTTAAGATGTGCATAACAATAATATCCTCCTAATGTATTTATTTCTGGCTTAATGTAACTAAATAAAAAGAATTAGTAATAATAAAAGAACATGTGGCATTAGGTTTGAGTGCTATCAAACTTAGCAATTGTAATAAATTCAATGACACAATGGTTTAACTACTTCCCTAAAATAAAAGTTTAATTACAAGTCAAATGTTGTCGATATTTATATATATAGTAAAACTAATAAATAACATTATTTGATTTTATTAATAATTATTTTGACAAAACTATATAGGTAATAAAATGAAAATATTAAGAGTTTATTTTAGGTTAAAAGAATTGAGATGATACTATATTGTGAATATTTCATCAAATTATTTGAAAAAGAAAAAACACAGTTTCAATTAATTCTATAATTCTTCCTTATATCGGGTCTAATGAATCAAACTAATAGAATATAAGTGATATTATAATTTTTTATTAAAAAAAATATTAGTATTTTTTGTTGGAAGAAAAAACGACAAAGAAGGAAAAATAAAATCTGTAATTAATTTGGTTATTATTAAATATCAATATTTAATAATTAAACTAAATCAATTATTAGTATTTGATAATTAAATATGTGAATGCCAAATGTTTTTTATTTCAACGAAATATTATTATTTTGAAAAACCTTAATTATTAAATTACAATTTTAATGTCAAATTGATTCAATGAAAAAATTGCAAAATGGAAAAATAAATTCTATAAACAACAATTAGTACCGATATCTTTATATATTTTACAAAGTGTGCAAGACAAGATATTTGGAGTATTTTTCTTTGAAATTAAATGACAAAAGTGAATGTGTAAAAAAAAATAATTACAATAGATTCAATTCTTAATAAGAAACAAATATAGTATGTAATTAGATTTGTATTTCTTTCAGGATTATTAATTATATAAATTATATTATTAATTACAAAGAAAGAAAAGAAAAAAGATTTATATATTTTTTTTTCATTTTTTTAACTATTAATGTTGAAATTTTTTTATAATTATTTATTAAATTTTATCCAATTAAGATTCGTACAAGGTATATATGTAAATGTTATTTTTTATTTTTATGTCAATTTTTTATGAAATTTGTTTATTTCCTTCTATTGCAGTTATTTTTTATTGTTGAACCAAAATTTACAAAAAGGTATGAAGTTATTTTTTTTTATTTAAATTTTTTTTTTGGAATTTTAAAGTTTTTCTTCTATTTGCAGTTATTTTTAAATTTTTCCAATTCAGATTTACTAAAAGTATGAAATTATTTTATAAAATTAAGTAATTTAGAAATTGTAATTAACTATTTGGCTTGATGTATCTCTTCATAAATTCATATTTTGATATTTTTCACAAAAATTGATTGTTATGTTGGATTATAACAGAAGTGCTTCATAATTCTAAAAATAAATGAAACTGTGTTTTATTTATTTATTTTTTCAATTTGTATTTTCAAGAAATAAATTCATGATTATTTTTTTTTATTTTTAATGTAATTCGTGTATTTTTCTATTCAAAGAGTCCTCATTCTCTTCAATTTTTTTTTTTTTAAATTTCAATTGTCATTTTGTTTCTTCTTTCATATACGTTTTCAAATTGTTATTTTTCATATTTTATTGTTGATATGTTGGTATCTTAACTGCGTAGAAACTAATATTGTTAAATTTATCATCTACAACTTTAGATTCTGAAATTTTGAGATTGAAAATTGATACTCAATTTGATAATTTTTTTTTTTATAAGATGAAAGTTGGTAGTTATTAATATTTTATCAATAAATTTTTTCATATATTGTGCTAATATTATTTCAAGGATTATTGAGGATAGTTAACTAAGTATTTTATAATTTGTTATAAAATTAAAAGTGAAGATAAGTTGGATAGAAGAATCCATTAGAATGGTTGATGAGAGAGGCAATATAATTTTCAATATCTCTAAGATTTGAGCTATGCAATACTTAAATTTTAGTGATTTTTCAATAATGAATACAATCCGTGAATAATTGTCCTAACTTCTTTTTTTTTTTAAAAAAAAAAATAATAAAATTTGGGAGTGATTTTTTTTTTATTCTCTATTTAATAAAAAGGATTAATGTGCATAATAAATGCTAACATATAAATGAAGGTATATTAATTTTTTTATTTATTAAATATTATAATTTCAATACAAAATATTAAAAAAATAAAGCAATAAATATTTAACCACTAACACCAATCTGAAATAAGGATAATATTTATAATAAGTTTTTGTTTTGTATTTTTGTCCCGTCACTCCTGAATTAAACCCGTGATTAATTGTATCAATCCGTGATTAACTACTATAATTAATTATGCACATCATTTGTCTTCCATCATTCCACACATGACTTGTTTCTTTCCTTATTTGCCTCTTTCATACTGTCACATTTTGAAAGTTTTTCATTTATTAATCAGTAGTAATTACTCTTACCTTCTCTGTGCTCACACCTATTTATTCTATCACCCTAAACTTTACAGAAATTACAATAGCACCTCAAATCCAACTTTCACATTTAAATACTATTAGTATTTGAACACAAAAGTGTATTTAAAACAAATAAATCATAAATGAAAAAATCAATTATAAGTAAATTTTACATAGAATTCATTTTAAAATAAATTTTATGTATTAGCTTTAAAATACTATGAAATATAATTGAGATTTAAAACTTATATTTAAAATAAATGAAAAAATTAAAAAACCAAAGTTAAAGAATGCTCTTCCATGCCATAAAAGAAAATGTTAACTTATATATGCGTGTTGTCCTTTTTCAAATTATAAAATGTGCATGACAAATATTTTTGAAATTATCTTTAGAATATTTATTTTTATTATTTTTTTATATCATATTGTTAGTATAATTTTAAGATTTAAATCATCTGTGTATATTACTAATTCACTCCATTTTTTATGGGATTTTTAATTTTTAAATTTCTAATTTTTTTGTAAACAACTAATAAAAATAATTAACAATAATTTATAGAAAAAAAAGTATTATAAAGTCCTTAATGTCTTACATAATTAACTACGTAGTGTTTATATTTATAGAAGGGGTAATTACTATTGGGTCCCTGAGGTTTGGCCTAATAGACTCGTAGGTCCCTCTATTTCTAAAATTGTATCAAATAGTCTCTAACTTTTGGAAATTGTACTCTGAGGTCCTTTGACCGTTAGTCAACAGTTAAAGTAAACCTTTTTTTTTTCAAAATGACAAATCTACCCTTCAGACTATTTGAATCGAACCATTCTAATTATTAAATCAAACCTGTAGGGCCCACTTACTATAAATATGAAAAAATGACAACATTGAGGCTCTAACCAGCAACCTTTTAACAAGATTGTATACATGTTAACCAATTGCACCAAACACTTTTATTGTATTAATGTGATGTGATAAAATTTTATTGTGTAAAGTACAACAATTCACCTTTTATGACTATAACAATTATCTATTCTTTCAATTAAGATTTTATTAAATAATTACATATTTATTTTTTTATCATCCTAGACAAGTCTGAAGGTTAGAAGAAAAGTTTAACTTTTAGAAATTGTATCATCGGGT
>CANUEY010258934.1:0-11242 GCA_948099555.1 Croton setiger
CGTGAACATTAGTTTTCACCACTTAGGATTGATTAGTTGTTTTCAAAAACCAATAATTGACTTGACTTAAAATTGGAAAACGGTTTTGGTTTGAGAGGCCGGTTTTATACCGGGCGTTAGTCGAAATGTAATTTCGGCTAATGTTCCCAACCCTCTTACTCGAAATCTGGTTTTGCCCAAATGCTTTATCCAAAAACGGAGTCAAATTTTTAATTAAAATTTGGTTTTTCTAAAACCGGTATCCCAACGGGTGGCGACTCTAAAAACATATTTTAAGACCGACTAGTTCGACACCATCCAAAATGTTTTGTCACTCACTACTTTTTTTAAAATCAAAAAAATTAATTTTTTGGTTTTTTTCTTAAAATCGGAAAAGTCGGCCGGAAGTCGGGATGTCATCAGTGACGTTTAAGGAAAGAAACAGCGACGTTTAAATAATTAGTTGGACAACGTCGTTTTAGCTTGGGTAACAGAATTAACGAGAAAGCTATCTTCTTCCTTCTTTGTTTTCTCCTTTGTTTGTTCTTCATTCTTCAACAGTAAGGCTTAACAAATTTTGAGTTTGTTACAATAGAAGCTCCAGCTTAGCATGAAGCATGATTGAAGTTTAACTGATTTCATTAATTTTATTATAATTGTAATTTTAATTCTGGATTCTTCACATTGTGTATATATATAGAAGAATGATGTAATTCTCTATATTTTTCATTCGCAAAAGAAATCTTTCTGTAATTGTGTGATTCTCAATTTCTTCTTCAATAAATGGTTTGTTATCTTTTTAGATTTCAATAGATTTACAATTTTAATATGGTATCAGAGGTTAAAACCTTGTTCATGTTGATTTTGGATAGTAATTCTTTGTGATTTTTTCAATCATTTGAATTCATTTTTCGTTTGAAATCGATTATCAATTTTGATCTACATTCTTTGTTCTTTTCTTCTTAACTTAAATCTTTAATTTCCTATATTTTTCAATTGCATAACTGTTTCAATGGCAAATTCATTAGTTAATGCTTACCTTCATTATCCTTCAAATCCTTTATATCTTCATCCTAGTGAGCAAAGTTCCAGCGTAATAGTCATTACTATACTTATTGGAACAAATAATTACACAATATGGTCTAGATCTATGTTGATGGCCTGAGGAACAAAAAACAAAATAGGATTTATAGATGGAACTCTAGTTCTTCTTGCTAAAGATGATACACTGTATGATGCTTGGAAGAGATGCAATATGATTGTATTATCATGGATCAGAAATTCAGTAAAGCTGTCTATCTCCAATAGCATTTTATGGCCAGACAAAGCAAGTGATGCATGGAAAGACATAAAAGATAGATTCTCTCAACCAAATCAATCTAGAATTTCAAATTTAATTGAAGAAATTGCCAATTTTAGGCAAGGAGAATTAACAGTTAATGAGTATTTTACTCATATAAAAATTTTGTGGGATGAGATGATGGTGCTAAGGCCTTTGCCAAGTTGTGTTTGCAGGCCACAATTCAGATGTGGTGTAGTGGCCAAATTAAGAGACTACATTGAAAATGAACAAGTTTACAAGTTCTTGAGAGAACTAAATGACAAATACAGTGTTGTCAAATCACAAATTATGATGCAAGATCATTTGTCTAACATCAACAAAGTGTTTTCACTTATTGTGCAACAGGAAAGAGAGCAATGTTACACTTTTGCTCAAGAAGTCAAAGTGATGATAGCAAGAGGATACAGACCTAGATCATTTCAACCAAACAGGTTTAGAGGCAGTTATGGAGCAGCAAGTATCAAACATTGTACCTACTGTAATAGAAACAACCATACCAGTCAAAATTGCTACAAGAAATTTAGATATCCTGTTGGTTTTAAACCAAGAAATCCAACTGCTTATGGAGCTCCTTTTACATATAAAGCTGCATCCGGCCCTGATCCTTCATCACATACTGGTAATTTGGTTACTCTTGATTTGCATACAGACTCTACTAGTGGTGAATTCATGCAAATGTTATCACAGCAGTTTTATAAGGTTCAACCTAAAATGTATAAAGGTATTGATAATGTTTCTGATGTTTTTGCATTAAATCAGAATAATACATATGCTCAGCCTGGGTATCTCCAGCAAAGAAATGCTAGTGGAATTTCTGGACAACAATTCAATGTTGATTCTTATGCAGGGATGAATATGCAGTTTACACCAAATCAATTTCACAAACTAATTAGTATTGCAGAGTCTAATCTTTCAATTGATCAAGCCAAATCTGCACCAAACACTTCTCATGTAGTCAACAGTGTGTTAACCACTAGCTTTGGTAGAACTGTGTTTAATCCAAAGGCAGACAATACTCCAGCAGCAGGTACCTCTTATTCTTCTTACTAGATCCTAGATTCTGGTGCTACAGATTATGTAGCTTCTCAATTGATATTATTTACTTCTTATAAGAGAATTAAACCAGTCCTAATCAAACTTCCAAATGGCCACACAATAGCAGCAAGTTATGCAGGCATTGTTATGTTTTCTGCAGATTTCTATATAACTGATGTGTTATATATTCAAGAATTTAGTTTTAACTTCATCTCAGTTGTTAGTTAATAAAACAACTGGATTGTACCTTGGTTTTAATGCATGACCACTATTTGATCCAGAAGAGGATATACTTGAAGAAGATTGGTATAGCTAAAGTTGTTGAAGGTATGTATATATAAAAACATGATCAAGTTTCTTCATTCATGAAAACAGTTATGCAAGCTTCAACAACTCAATGAATTTAGTACCAGTTATGAAAAGAAGTTTCTAGATGAAGACATATGGCATTATAGGTTAGAGCATTTATCTCATAACAGACTCAATGTTTTGCATCAATCTGTTTCAGAGATTAAGTGTAATAAACATGCTAAACCTTGTGACATTTGTCAGTTTTCAAAACAAAATAAATTAATGTTTTATGTTAGCACATCTGTTTCAATAAGACCTTTTAAATTGATCCACATGGATATTTGGGGGCCCATTACTCACGTTTCCCTTGTTGGTCAAGTATTTCCTTACTGTTGTGGATGATTTCAGTAGGTTTGTTTGGGTTTTCCCAATTAAAGCAAAATTTGATATTGCCATGTTAGTTCAATCCTTTTGTGCTTTTGTTCAAACTCAGTTCCAAATCACAGTCCAGAAGATAAGGACTGATAATGGAAAAGAGTTTCAACTACAAGCATTCTATGCTCAACATGGGATAGAGCATTAATGTTCCTGTCCAGAAACCCCAGAACAGAATGCCATTGTTGAGAGGAAACATCAACATATCTTAAATGTTGCTAAAGCTTTGTTGTTTCAATCTGGTCTACCTAAAGACTTTTGGCACTTTGCTGTTCAACACGCTGTCTTCCTCATTAACAGAACTCCTTCATCAGTATTGTATGAACAGTCTCCATTGCAAAACCTATATCAAAAGCTACCACAATATAATCATATCAAATTCTTTGGTTGTTTGTGTTTTGCTTCAACTATTTTAGCACACAGAACTAAACTGACTTCAAGAGCTAGAAAGTGTATCTTTCTTAGATCTAAAGCTGAAACTAAAGGATTTGTGTTACGGATCTTAATACTAGAGAAATTCTAGTTTCCAGAAATGTCTTATTTCATGAACAGTATTTTCCATTCCTCCATTCTTCTTTTGTTACAACTTCTACTTATTTTTCTACAGAACTTCCTTTTTTTTTTATTTAGTACCATTTCCTTCTTTTAGCTCACAATAACAACCTCTTTTTTCCTCAGTTCTTGCTACTGTTCCTAATTTTTCAAGGCAAACTAGAGTTAGGAATAAACCTTCCTATCTTAATGATTATATTTGTTTTAGTTCCTATTCTACTGAACATCCTTTTTCTCAAGTTCTCTCCTTTCATTCTGTTTCACCATCCTATCAATATTACATTTGCCAACTGAATTTGCTACAAGAGCCTAAGACCTATAAGGAAGCCTTTAAACATACTGAATGGAATATGGCAATGTAGCAAGAGATTCAAGCCTTAGAAGCAAATTAGACTTGGGATGTTGTGGATTTGCCCTCCAACAAGTTCACAATCGGGTGTAAATGGGTCTATAAGGTAAAATTAAAGTCAGATGGTAGCCTTGAGAGGTATAAAGCCAGGTTAGTGGCAAAAGGTTACACATAAGTAAAGAGACTGGATTATATGGAAACCTTTTCCCCAATTGCCAAAAATGACAACTATTAGACTATTGTTAGCTTTAGCTTCATGCAACAATTGGTTTCTACATCAGCTAGATGTCAATAATACTTTTCTTCATAGGGATCTTTCTGAGGAGGTCTATATGACACCACCTCCAGGGATTTTAATTCAAAAAGGAAAGGTCTGCAAGCTAAAAGAGCTTGTATGGCTTGAAGCAGGCTAGCAACCAGTGGTTCTCTAAGCTAACTACCTTTCTACTTACAAATGGCTATACTCAATCACAATCAGATCATCCTTTGTTTCTTCAACAAAATAATTCTATTTTTACAGCACTTCTTATGTATGTTGATGATGTCATTCTGGCTAGAAACAATATGGAGGAAATTACCAAAATCAAAGCCCTGTTACATGCTCAGTTTGAAATAAAAAATCTAGGCTCTCTTAAATTCTTTCTTTGCCTGGAAATAGTAAGAAACTCCAAAGGTATATATCTTGGACAACGTTAATATGCTTTAGAAATCCTTAAAGAAGCTGGTTACTTGGGGACCAAACCTTGCTTGACTCCTATTGACTATCATGCTAAACTTAGTTCAACCTTTGGAGAAGCACTTTCAAACAATTCTTACTATTGTCAACTAATTGGAAAGCTTCTGTATTTAACTAATACTAGTCCTGACATTGCTTTCACTGTTAATCAACTCAGCTAGTATGTATCTTCACCAATAACTCATCATTTGTAGGCTGCTCATCGTTTACTACGTTATATTAAGGTAGCTCCAGCTCTTGAGCTTTTCTTCCCTTCATCTTCTTTGCCTATTCTTCAGGCTTTATTAGACAGTGATTGAGTAGGATGTGCGGACACCTGTAAATCCATCACTGGATATTCAGTTTACCTTGGTGATTCTTTGATTTGCTGGCACTCAAAGAAACAAACAACAGTTTCTCGTTCTTCTGTTGAGGCTGATTATAGTGCATTAGCTGCTTTAACCTCTGAAATTCAATGGCTTGCATATCTTCTGGAAGATTTTAAGTTTTCTCATTCTAAACTAATAAATGTTTATTCTGACAATCAATCTGCTCTATATATTACTGCCAATCCTATCTTTCATAAACGTACCAAACATATTGAACTTGATTGTCATGTTGTTCATGAACAAATGAAAAAGGGGCTCATTCACCTTCTGCCCATCAAAATAGAGCATCAACTTGCAGACATTTACACTAAACCACTTACACCAAAAATGTTTTCTACATTTATCCTCAAGCTGGGACTTGTCAATCCTTTGTCTCTAACTTATAGAAGGCTATTGGACCAGAAACAAGATGCATGAAGGAGAAGAAGCAAGCCAATGATATAGAATTGAAAGCTGGAACTTGAAGAAGATGATCGAGTACGAAGAAGATTGGAAGGCAAGAAATGGTGTCGTTTGAATTAGTGGTAGAAGAGTTAAGTAATGAAGGAAGAAACGACAGCGTTTAAGGAAAGAAACAACGACATTTAAATAATTTGTTGGACGACGCTGTTTTAGCTTGGGTAATAGAATTAACGAGAAAGCTATCTTCTTCCTCCTTTGTTTTCTCCTTTGTTTGTTCTTCATTCTTCAACAGTAAGGCTTAATAGATTTTGAGTGTGTTACAAGAGAAGCTCCAGCTCAGCATGAACCATGATTGAAGTTTAACTAATTTCATTAATCTCATTATAATTGTAATTTCAATTCCGGATTCTTTACATTGTGTATATATATAGAACAATAAATTCTAGAAGATGTAATTCTCTATGTTTTTCATTCTCAAAAGAAATCTTTCTGTAATTGTGTGATTCTCAATTTCTTCTTCAATAAATGGTTCGTTATCTTTTCATATTTCAATAGATTTACAATTTTAATACTTCAAGAGCTATGTAACTGTTCGAGGGGTTGGGTTTCACCAAATTTGGTTGTTGTTTTGTTAAAGGTGAGTTGCAGGAGAAGTTGGAATTTCATGGAAGTAGTCTCAGTTCATGAAAGTTAAAGTGTTTGGTTGGGGGGAGAGAGTGAGTGAAAAAATTGGAGGGTAAATCAAATTTAAAGAAAGATGGATGAGAAGTTATTATTTAAAACTTACCACAATACTCCTAAATAAGTTAAACTTCATGAAAACTGCAATTATCCAATACTAAAAAAAAAAAAACAAAACAAGAATGATACTAAATTTTTTTTTTTCCATCAATTTTTACCGAATTATCCAATACTCAATTTTAAAATAGTAATAAAAATGGGTACCCGTTATAAGACTATTTTGGAAATTTTCAGTATTTGGTTTTACCAAATACACACTCTGATATTTATAAAATATATAATAGTTGAGGTTTTTGATGCTTAGTTGGCACAATTTAGGGAAAAAGTTAATTTTATTGATATTTGGTTCTTTTTAACTTATGAATTTCTCCAATAAACATTATATAAAATTATTAATCATTGTAGTTTTGTTTATTTAATTTCATTATATTAATGTTTATAATTCTGATTTTAATTTTATTGTAACCAAAAATTGTGTAATTCTAATAATTTGTTTTTTTTTCTCATTATAAATCTATATATTATGTGAAAACATATCAAATCACATTTTAATTGGATTTACTAATTATTTTTTAAATATTTTAACTCATCCATATCCCGATTTTAAGAGAAAAAAAAATACATATGAAAAACAAATGAAAATTGTTGATTTTGGAACGATTGGAAGACATGAAATACATAGTTGAATTGTTAATCCTTACATTAACAATTAGATTTGTATAAGTTTTCTTCTTCAGTACAAATATTATAATTCCACCATACTATCTTTTTTTATTTATTAATGATTTGTGTGTTTTCTTTTAATTAGTAATGTTTAGGATTTTGTAACACTAAATAGTTAGTTTTAGTGGTAATATATTTTTTTGTTTATCATAAAAAATGTTTCAATTTATAACATTATTATTATGAACTCTATAAAATTTTTAACTTTTCAAAGGATAGTAATATTGAAATTTAAACCTTGAGTATTAATACAAACCTTTCATTATAAGCTATAATATCTATTTTGCTCAAATTATATTTTATTTTTGTTCATATAAAATTTTTACACTTAAATGTTTATAATTTTATCGTAGAAAATTAATATTGAAGCTAATAAAAATTGCTTATATTTTATGCTTTTAATTGTCGACTGCACACAAATGATCTGGATTTATTTTTTAAGGAAAAAATCTAAAGTTTCTGATAAGTTTGTGTCCTTTTATAATTTGATACAAACTCAGTACCAAAAACAAATTGAGATATTATAATCAGATAATGGTGAGGAATATATTAGTCACACCATGAAACAATTCTTTCAAGAAAAATGACTTATTCACCAAACCACTTGTCCACACTCTCCTTAACAAAACGGGGTTGTGGAGCGACGAAACCAAATTCTTCTTGAAATGACTCGGGCAGTCATGTAGAATCAAAGGTTCCTCAATCCTTCTTGCCTGAAACTGTTGCTACCTCCACTTACCTCATAAACCGACTTCCTACAAAAATTCTTGGTCTTAAGACTCCACTTGAAACCTTAGCCCAGTATACCTCTGTCCTATCAACCTTAAACCTTCCGCCCCGAATCTTTAGATGTACTGTGTATGACCATATGCCCAAACAAAACAGGACCAAACTTGAACCCTGCGCAGTTAAATGTGTGTTTGTCAGTTATGGTGTTAATAAAAAAGGGTATCGATGTTATGATCCCACTACAAATCACCTATATACCACTATGAATTGTGATTTTATGGAAACTGAATTTTACTACCACCAACACAGTGGTAAGGGAGAGAGTCATGATATTATCCCACTGAGTTGGTTACATAGTCTAAACTTGACAGAAATAGTCCTACAAGAGCAAGTAGGCGATGCCACCGAGTCTACTACTGAAAATATGGGACAATTTAATACACCAAAGCCTTCCTCATCTTCCTTGCCTGATATACCTAAGGTTAGTAGTTCTAGAATGATCTTAGAATCTTTTACTAGTACAGAATCTAACCCTGCAGGACCAGAGGAACAAGTACAAAAGACACATAGCAAATATATCCTTCCACCAAGAAGAAATCGAGGAGTCCCACCCAGAAGATATGAATCGAAATATGAAGCTCAAAGATCAAAGTATCCAGTAGAGACAATAGTAAATGGGAGTCTATCTAGTGAAGGAAGGGCATTTAATACCTTCCTCTACTCTGCAACAATTCCAAAAACAGTGGAAAAAGCCCAAAGGGAAGAATAGAAACAAGTAATGAAAAATGAAATGGAGGCACCGGAGAAAAATAAGACTTCAGAAAAGTGCATTATACCATCTGGTAAAAGACTTGTTGGATGCAAATAGGTGTTTACCATAAAATACATGGCAGATGAAACTATCAAAAGGCATAAGGCAATGTTGGTGGCCAAAGGCTATACACATACATATGTAATAGATTACTCTGAAACTTTTTACCTTGTAGCAAAAATAGATACTATTCGTGTCTTGTTTTCAGTAGCAGTAAATCAAGATTGGTCATTATACCAGTTTGATGTAAAAAATGTCTTACTACATGGTGACTTAAAGGAATAAGTCTATATGAAGGCTCCCTAGACTTTTCGGAAGGATTCAGTTCTAGAGAAGGGTGCAAATTAAAGAAAGCATTATATGGGCTAAAACAATCACCCAAACCATGGTTCGGTAGGTTAGCCGTAACTATGAGAAAGTATGATTACTGCCAAAGTAACTCTGACCATACTCTATTCCTAAAAAAGTGGAAAGATTTGGTAACATGTCTTATAATATATGTAGAAGACATGATTATTACTGGGAATGATAAAGAAAAATATTTGGTATAAAAGGGAAAAGCTATTTAAGGAATTTGAAATGAAAGACCTGGGAAGACTCAAATATTTCCTGGGAATCAAAGTCTTAAGGTCCAAACAGGGAATTTTCATCTCACAGAGAAAATATGTTCTGAATCTACTGGCCAAAACTGGACTGTTAGATTGTAAACCAGCAGACACTCCAATGGCAGTAAATCATGGACTTCAAATCATTGAAGGAGCTGAGCCAGCTAATCAGGAACAATATCAAAGGCTTGTAGGAAAGCTTAGATATCTTTCATATACCAAACCTGATATTGCATACGTTGTGGGGGTAGTCAGTCAGTTTATGCATCAACCATAGAAAAGCCATATGGAAGCAGTACTCAGGATTGTACGATATCTGAAGAGCTTACTAGGGAAATGGGTGACATTTCAGAAAAATGGCCATCTTGAAATTCAAGCATTCAGAGATGCAGACTGGGCTAGAAATCCAAATGATAGAAGTTTAACCTTTGGCTGTTTTATTTTTGTGGGTGGTAACCTAATTTCATGGAAAAGTAAGAAGTAGAAGATTGTAGCACTCTCAAGTGCCGAGGCTGAATTCTAGGGAATTGTTAGAGGACTAACCGAAATACTCTGGTTAAGGAAATTACTAGGAGAAATCGGTTTCACAATGTGTGACAACAAAACTGCCATAAGTATCTCTGACAGTCCAACATGATCGGATAAAGCATATTAAAGTTGACAGACATTTTATCAAAGAAAAGCTTGAAGAAGGGATTATATCCCTACCTTTTGTTCGATCAGAAGAACAATTAGCTGATGTATTAACAAAGGTCGTATCAGCCGCTAGCTTTCATGTGATACTAGGCAAGTTCGGAGTAGGAGATCCTACTATCCAACTTGAGATGAGTGTAAATAGTATCTTCAGAATCCCCATTCTTCCCTTCAGTAACTTCATCCAGCTCCAGAATCTGCAAGAAAGAAGGAAAGAAATTAGAGGCAGATCAATCACAATTACTGTGATTAATCTACATTCACTGCCAAAGATCACAATTGTATAGTATATATATGTGTTGTAAACCGATTAAATTATATAAGAAAATAAGAAAAAATCCAGAATTCCAAACTCAAATTCTTAATTTTTATCATGTCTATATCGAGTATTGAGCTTAATTGCAATGGATCGCAATTTGTAGAAATTGACTTTGTATTATAAATTTTATATGATTGCAAATTCGACGGTACAAATAAATTCATGTCTAATTTAAAATACAGAGTCAAATTTTACAAACTGCGATCCACTGTAATTGATTTCGAAACTCATTACATACATTCTAATATATTATTTGAAAAAATAAAAAAAAAAAATATAAAATCCATGTGTCTCAAAAGTCTTGAATGGAGACATGGAATTACCGTTATTGTAAACCTAATGCCTCTCCTTCTTCTGCAGGGTACCCTACAAAAGCAACTCAACAAAAGAATATAATTAATGGCCAATTTGTTATAAAGTTCGTGGAATTGGTCATTTAAGCATTTAAACCTAATTATAAAACAAATCAAAAAATTAAAGATAATATTGAACTAAGGAACAAAAAGCAGGAAAATTACAAAAGTAATTTCCGCAGCACACAGGAACAATTCTAGCTTATTTATTAATTAATGAATTTAATTATTTCTTCAATAAAAAACAGTTGTCTTTGTATTGTAAGCTTGCCACATTAGGATTTTTAAAAGCGGATTGTGACATCTCTAACTAAAATCATACATCATGAGTATTATCATTATAGGCATAACGCATTTTTATAATTTAATTACATAAGCATTGATTTAGTAAATAAAAATTAGCGTAGTAAATAAAGAATTATTTACCTGCTAAGGAATTTATATCCAAACATTTTAGAATTGAATTGAAAATATATGAATAATTAAATTTTTAAAATTTATAATTTTTGGTATATGTAAACTAAATTGTCCACTAGAGTCTTTTTTTTTTGAAGCAACCGTTTAATTTATGGTGACACAAATAATTAAAGAGAAAAAATATAAATCGATAAAAAGGAAGATAAATAGGGTGATACAATATTTTCACCTTGCAATATAAAATTTACGACGACTCCCAAAATTCGGTTCCACCGGTAATGACAAAGTACCGGAGTCGGTACCGAGTATTAATCGGACCATGAATATTTTTTCTCGATGATGATGATATATATATATATATA
>CANUEY010259274.1:0-64392 GCA_948099555.1 Croton setiger
TATAGCTCAGGTCGGTACAGCTGAAGCCTAGGCCTCTCTTCCTCTCGTCACATCATCTGTACTAGTTGCATATAGACTTTGTTTAATGCTATTCATGTATAGCATTACGTTTATATTTTGGCATGTATATATATATATATATGTTTATTATGTTTGAGATAATAAGGCAATATGACATGTAAGTAAATAAGATTAATTATGTGTGTTTGATATTTGGTATCTGTGTGTTATATGTCGAGTTATTATATGATGATGTAGTTTAACATGATAATTAAAATGGTGATATATGTTATATATAAAAAAAAATATGACATGTTTTATAACGTAAGATATAAGAGAGGACGCTACAATACACTTCAATACAATTCAGCAAAATGTAATAAAAAGACATGCTATCTTCATTGGCAAATTACAACATTGATGAAACTTGTCAAATGATATGTCATTGGAAAGCTCTCAACTTGTAAATTCAAAATATGACCTTATTTTTTTGTGACTTTACCGTATATTGCTGGAAAATGTAAAAAACAGCAGATCGGCAGTGAATGTGATTTTTTTTCCTAGCCATGAACAGTGACAAGTTTGGTACCAAAATGACCACCATCTCTTGGGATTTTGATCCGTGGCCTCATATTGGAATTTCATTGCCGTAAAGATGATGAAAAGTATTCTAAAAGAATTCGGATCTAAGAAACCAGAATTACAATCCAATTTGTTCTAAGCTCTTCTCGCTGCCATTTACTAGAGCTCTGGTGCAAGTTAAGCACATCGTCGCTTAGGTTCGTGATTGGCGACACCACAAGCTCAATCCGACAGTGAACGATGGTGAAAGGTGGTCGGAAATATATATACAAAATGGCCTCTATTCACATTGATGGGTATGGAAAATATAATTATGAATTTTTTTTTTATTTTTTTTCATTTTAATTTATTATTATTTAAGTGAAGGCTATATACATAAAAAGAGCCAAAGTACTAATTTTTTTAGTTGAAAAGTAGGAAGTGTGCTATCTCTTGTAATTTTCTAAATTAATAATATTAAGTACTAATTTCATTAAAAAAATAGAAAGAAAACAATATGTTTATTATATATTTATCATACATCTAAGACATGTTTATAGTAAGTTTGTGAAGAAAAGCCAACCTATATCATATTTATAAACGGAAATGGTATACAATTTTAATAAAGAGTAAACATTATATATATCTTACACAATCAGAATTAGTCTAGAAATTGTTATGAGTTAAAAATGTGGGTATGTGCTGTCTAGACCTGTCGAGATTGTGGTTAATCCAGAACCAATATTATATCATACACATTTATTATTCCCTCTCTTATTTTTCTATAGAAATATATGTATATATATATATAACAATTACGAAAGTCGCTGCAAGTCTTGAATATTGGTTTATTTGAAATAAATTGATAAAATATTTTTGAGTATTTGTGAAAAATTAAGTTTGCGTACGATACTTTTATAATATGCTTACAACATGTTTCTAGTTAAGGTACAAAATAAAAAAAGTCAGTTTAGGCTATGTTTATTTGGAGACAAATATTAGTCTAGACATATCCTATTTGGTATGGTATGATTAAGTGGTAGAATTTTGGTGTTAGAACTAATTCTAAGTGTTCTTTTAATTATATAAAATGCATTTTTAAATCATAAAAACATTAATCCGATATATTTACATTTGAGTAATTTAATTAATCTAGTTTACAATAATAAAACAGATATACTACTAGTTAACACTCATCTATAACAAGTTTTTGGAAGTACATTTATGAATTAAAATATACTATAATTACAGAGGATGCAGATTAAACTTAAGTACTGAGATTTGATAAGGGAAACAACTATCACTGAGCTATCTTCTTATCTTGAATTGATATACACTTAGAAATAATTACATGTTAGCAAACAAGCTATATGTATTAGCATCAATTATTATTTGTCTAACTGAAGCAACTGCTCCAATTAATGACAACATAGAAAAAACAAGAACTATCAACATATTGATCCAGAAAATTAGGCTTTGTTTGGATGGCTTGAAAGTCACATAATAGAGGACTGTGGGAAAAACCAAATCCAATGGAATTAATCCAAAAACCCCAAACAATGCCATAATATCTCCAAAGAAAGGAAACATTGCAGAGATCAACATTGCAATAACAACTGATAATGATCGAAAAATCAGCCTTGGTAACACATTTCTAGCTGAGAACTGATTCTTCTTTGGATTGGCAAACCATTGTTCCAACAATTCATTTGTCGGTTGTAAGTAAATCTGAAAATGAAGCAATCTTAAAACATAGCATGATAGCATACCAGATTGGAATAGCTTTTTAACTTGAATGCATTTAATTAGAAAAAATTCAAATTATTTGCCCACATTTCTGATATGATAATATAGTTTGATTTGTATGATTAACACCCTAAAATAAATTTTCTGTTGTAAATACCCTATTTCGTAAACTTTGTTCCAATAGCATCCCATATGAGTTTACTTGCAAAAAGAAATTATTTTGTGAGGCCTCTTGTAAATTCATATGAACCATATTTAAAGTATCCCCAATGTAAGGATGGATTGCTCTAAATGGATTGTCATGTCAGAAAAATAGAAAGAGTCATTCAAAATTTTTCTCTAATGCAAACTTCTATTTAATCGTCATGTTAACGTCTATAAATAGACATTGATTAGGAGATCTTATATTTCTGGAGGGTCTCTTAGACAATATCTACAGAATACTATTATGTGATCGATTAAAACTTAAACTGTTAATCCAAAGAAAAGAGAAAAAAATAGGAAATAGAAGATGTTGCATTAGAGAAAATGTTTAAGATGAACCTCTACAAATAGAAGTTTGGCCACATAATGATTTACACATTTTATTTTAACTGACACATCAACTGCAATCCACATTAACATTGGAGATGCTTTTAGTTAATTAGACTTATGGATTAGACCTAACTACCTAATTACCTTAAAATTTTCAAGTTGTATGATTAACACCGTAATAAGATAAACTTGTATTGCCAACACCCTATTTTGCCAATTTTGTTCCGATAACACCCCATTTGAGTTCAATAGCAAAAATACAATAGTTTATTTTCTGCATGTTCTTGTAAAGTCATACTAATAACTTATAAGTTTTTTACTAAGGTTAGATGATGCTACGTATGATTATTTGAAGAATAGTATCGATATATGTGGGTTGCTGGGTTAAATTATAAAGTTAATCCGAGTTGTAAAACAGTAAGTTTGGAGTAGTGATCTTTGCAAAGTTAAGGGTTAGGAAGATGATAGTAGTACTTACCACAGTGGTAGTAGTGAGCTGCGTGAGAGTGGAAATACCTATTATCAAAAGAAACCAAACAGGCAACAATGGCTTATTATTATCTCCCATAAAATTGGTAAGAATTGTTGGTAAAGCTTCATTTCCAAATGCCCAATAACCAGAAATTGCAACACTGAAATATGTTGATACTATAACTCCATAGCATATACATAACCCTTTCAACATTTTCCCCTTTACTGGAGGAGCTAAAGTTGCCTGCAAAACAATTAATATAATTAATCACTTAATTATCTCATTAAACATTTCATTTTCCATTCTCACCCTTGTTAAAATATATAAATAAACCTGTATTTCTGGAATAATCCCACTTGCATACAAGGAAGTAATTATTGCAATTCCATTAATTGAACCAAAAAATTGATTTTTGTTTGATCCTTTTATAGAGTAGTCCACTGGATCTTCATTCTTAGAATTTCCTGCACCAAAACTAATATTCATGAATAATATATGTATATACATATATATATATATATATATGTATGTATGTATATACATATACATATATAATATTTGAAAATGAAATATCATACCAATGAGTATGGAACCAGCCGTGACAAATGCACTATAAGCAAGACAAAGGATTAAAGAAACAAGGTTAATATGCCTTAAAGAGTGGAAAGATGGCATTTGTGCTAAAATTAAAATTGCAGCTCCAAATATTGATATAAATTGGTACAGCTGCATTCCTCCATTTGGTTTGTACAAAAGGTAAACCAACTGCAAATTTAAAAAAAAAAAAAACAAAGAACATTATAAGCTCTTCATGTAAATAAAAAAAGATTTAATTCTTACCTTAATACTCTGACCTCCGAGAACTCCTGAAATAATAACAGCACCGTAGCATATTGTAATTTGAAGTGGACCAACAAAATACCTGCCCCATCTTGCTCCTGCATCCCATCATATCCAAATTAGTAGCAGCCTTTAGATTTTTTTTTTTCATTTAATCATCCAGTTTCCGAACATTAAATCACAGGTACTAATTAATTTAAATTCACTCATGGCGAAGCTCTCCTTACCGGTTTATCTATGTGCTTGGTGGGTATTAGTTTTTGGATATTAGTTGTTATTAGGCTACAATTTTAAGATATATATTCTCTAATTTCTTTTATTATGTTCAAAATACTACCTACCTACCTTTTCTTTGCTTTTTTGATCATAAATACATTATCTACAGTTTGTATACTACTATAAAACAATTCAATTATATATGAAAAATCATTTAAGTTATAAAAAGTTAGAAATAAATTAAGACCTAAAATGTGAGTAGCCATATCTCGGTATCTAAGCAGACGGACGCCAAGATGAGCATGGTGTTCTAAAACCATTGATAGAAGACAATAACAATAGAAAGTTGCTAAAGCTGCAATGGCTATCCAAACAACTCCACCAACCCAACCAAGCAACGATATACCAAACGGGAGACTGAAAATCGCCGGACCGATGATCGATGTTGTCAAATGGTATCCACAGTGCAACCATGATCCTACATTCACAACGCAAACCACCTCATTAATTATAATTACAGCTACTAATTAATTAATTAATTAACGGGAAGTACGTAATTAGTAATAAGTATTACTAACCTTTTGATTTGAGGACAAATAAGGCTCCGGCATCAAGTTTGTGTGCTGGATCAATCTCTTGATTTGTGGGTGTCATTTCTTTAGCCATCTCAAGTTTGTTCTTCTATCCTGTAGCAATGAAGCAATCAATATTCAATTATATAAGCTGCATGAATCTTGTTAAAAAATGAAAAGCTGCATATACTGTGTTTTCTTATCAAAAGAGTGCAATGCAACCACAACAATGAGTTGATTTATCTGCGTGGGTCATGTATGTACCTTGAAAGAACAACTCAATAATAGGCTAAAACTGCTCTAAACAATAATAAGTGATAATTAGTAACATGACACAACTATATCTTTCTTTAAAAATAATAGTATAAAAATTTTAAAATTAATAAAATAACACATTTGAAAAAAAGAAGACCAAAAATCCTAAAATTGATTCTACCTAATAAAAAATAAATTTATTTTTTTTAAAAAAAAATAAAATCAAACAATCCATTTTTCCAGATTTTCCGGCAGCCGCTTTGAACCTCTAGTACCGCCTTTGACCACCACTACCACCAAGACGTTCCCCACTAGCATGAAGCTGACTTTCGACCAGTCCAGCGCTGTCAAGATCGCTGCCGCCGGGTTTTGGTAGCCGGTGACCTCAACGAAGGAGCAGTAACAGATCTGCTGAGAGGCGAGCAACGAAAAACAAAGAAACGAAGGTTTGAAGCGATGAAGTGGTTCATCAGAAGCTTCCTTTGTCAGTTCATCTTCTTCTGGTCGGTGCATAAAGAAATGAAAAATATTTGGAGTGGTGGTGTACAACTACTGCTACGGTTGGGAGCGCTTAGATAGCCAGCAGAGAGAAACAGATGAAGACGCAGAGGAGACAAAGAATAGAAGAAGGGCTTGCTGTGCTAGTTTTGATTGCAGAAAGAATGAAGAAAGAAGATTATAAGAAGATGATGAAGAAAGAAAGACACAATGTGTCATTCTGACACCCGTAGCAAAAGTTATGACCAAACCCGTCTCTATCGATTAAATATGAATTGATGATGAAAATAGATTTCTGCCGATTAGAATTCAAAACAACTCAATACAAATCAATACAAGTCAGTACAATGAATAGAAATCAGTACAAATAATTAGGAATGAATACAAATAAGTAGAAATTAATACAAATCATTAGCATAAATAGAAATCAGTAGAAATTAGTACAAATCAGTACAATGAATAAAAATTAATTCAAATTAATAGAAATTAGTGTAAATAAATTGAAATTAATACAATGAATAGAAATTAGTATAAATTAATATAAATCAGTACAATAAATAAAAATATTAGAAATTAATAGAATGAATATAAATCAGTACAAAGCACTAATTAGAGTGATTTAATAAACGTCCATAAACTTCAATAAAATTCAACTTCAAAAAGTTTCAATACAGTACAGTAAACTTCTAAGCAGTTCAGTAAAATTCAATAGAATTCAATATAATTCAGTGAGCTTGAATATAATTCAGTATCAGTAAGTTTCAATACATTTCAATAAATATCAATACAATTTAGTGAACTTCAATATAGTTCATTACACTTCAATTACAATTCAGTAAAACGTAACAGAAAATCATGTCATTTTCAATTACAATTTAGAAACCCTAGCTGACGCGGATTACCAAAAACTTGCAACGGCGATGAAACTTGACAAATGATATGTCATATCGACTCGTAGATTCCAAATATGATCTTATTTCCTCGTGAATGCACCATATGCCGTCGAAAAATGCAAAAAAAAATAGTTCGTCGGTAGAGAAAATGACTCCAGATCAGAATTCCATCCTCGGAATAATAAGAAATCGACAATTTAAAGTTTTTAGGTCTAAAAAAATCCGAACTACAACTGACCAAAAAACACCATTAAAGCCGCTATTCACCGGAGCTATGGTATCAGTTGTGACTGTTGTTGATTGGGCTGGTAATTGACGTTGGCTGCTGGCTAGTTCTAGCAATAAATGAATGACAAACGGTGAGTAGAGCTCACATACAACATGCTCTGTTTTGTAACTTTTCTTTTTTTTTAAATAATAAAAATTAAAATTAAAAACTATAGATAATGGCACAAATGTAAAAACATATGAAATGTGCTATTTTTTTTAATATCAAATTCAAAAGTGCTATATTTTTAAAAGCAAATTTAAAAGTGTGCTAAATATTATAATTTCTCTAAATATAATTGTTTGACGGAACAAAATATATTGACAAAACAATATTTTCCTATTATTAATAACATGATTTTGATTTTAATAGAAAAAATAATATTTATAACAATAAACTAAGTAAAAATCGCATAGGTAGAATTTTAGGGTGAATTAAAAAAAAAAATTTATCAAAATTTAAATGGTAGACAAAAGGAAGAAAGAAATTTGAAATGTGGACGAAAGTAGCTCTTATACAAGATGGACTTATGGAAGACTAATTAAAAACGAAATATTAATCCACTTATGCAAGATGGACTTGCGGAAATGGACTTCTACAAGTTCATCTTGCAGAACTAACATGCTTCCGCAAAGTGGATTAATATTTTTTTTTTCAGTTTTGTTTCTGCAAATCAAACTTGCGAAAGAAAATAGGCTATTTAAGGACCGAGGAGACAGAAAAAATGTTTGGATTTTGAAAAATATTGTAATTTTGTCACCGAAAAAGCATAAAAATTGTGAAAATGGCATACACAACTCCATTTCTATTAAATTTATTCTAGAGCAGTACCGTATTAACGGTGGACGGGGTAGTTGCGCCGAATAGCAGTCTAGTCGACGCAACAATTTGTATCGACGCTCAGTTGTTTTTCGATCAGCTTGTTGATCGAGTGTGCAGAGTTTGTAATATGAATAGGAGGGTGATTCAATTGCGTTTTATTTTAGTCTGGACAGAAGACAATGGTGTTAGGCGTTACATAATTATACGGGACGACGAGACAGTGCCGTTCTTGTACTTTTACGCGTTCAAATATCCAAAATTATACATTTCAGCGGAACAGATCAGCAATATAATAAAGTATGCACCGTATGCCGTAGGAGAAAGCAGCGCTGCTGCAGATGAGAATTTTCGCGCTGTAGATGAGAATATGAGTGCTGGATATGCTAATGTAGAAAATGAGGAATTTGTAAACCAACCAGTCGACGATTCTATTTATTCAGATGAAAATGCGGGGAATGAAGAGGAGACCTCAGCTGATAGTGGTTCCAGCAGCGACGAGGAGTATGTGCCTTGGGACGATGACACCAACGACAGTGAAACCGATGTAATTACACGGTCGGAACATTTTGTTTACGATGACATAGGAGAGGAAGATCTAGAGGAAGAGGTTTCTATGGAGTCAATGTGGGACGGCAAAACGGAGAGTATTGATCTCGGAATTCATTTGAAGAGTAAGAAATCTGTAATGTTTGCCGTGGCTGAATGGTCCGTCAAAAGCGCTATGACGTTCCGAACGGTTTCGAGTACGAAGAGGACATGGGCTGTAGAATGTGCTACCCGTGCCTTTACATATCCAGAAGAACTATTGCACAGCCCACGATGCAACTGGAGCATTCGTGCATTAGAACAGTCATGATCGGGAAAGTAGAAAATAGGAAAATGGGTTAAGGAGCACAACTGTCCTGGCACACAGATCGGGAATGATGATAGAAATGTCACGTCGAATGATATTGCGACACTGATTAACCAGAATATCAAGAATGACCCGGGATATAAGGTGAAACAGATTCAGACTGACGTGCATGAACGATTCCGGGTTCACGTGGGATACAAGAAAGCGTGGCACGGACAGCGGAAGGCAATTGAGGCAATATACGGGGCATGGGAAAATAATTTTAGAGAACTGCCAAGATATTTATCCGCAGTGCAGGCGGCCAACCCGGGCACAATATTTATGTTCAAGTTCAAACAGGCACAGAAAACAGTCTAAGACGAATTTTTAGATTTGTGTTCTGGGCGTTTGGACCATCTGTTCAAGCATACTAGTCTTGTCGTCCAGTCGTAAGCGTCGATGCAACTCATTTACGTGGGTCGTACAAAGGCAAATTGATTGTTACAATGGTGAAAACTTCGAACAACAACATTTTGCCAATTGCATTTGCGATTGTCGACGATGAGACAGTGCATAGCTGGAAATGGTTTCTAAAATGCCTTAAATTGTACATTCTAGGCAATCGTTAGACCTGCATTGTTTCTGACCGTCACCTCAGAATCCTGTCTGCAATGGAGACGATGTTGGAGAAATATCCGAGAATAAGAGTTCACCGATTTTGCCTCGAGCATGTTAAGGCGAACATGTCTAAGGAATACAGAAAAAAGAGTCTGAAGCAGATTTGTCAACATGTTGGAACGGAGTTACAAGAGAAGAAGTATTTGGTTGCATGGACGAAGTTGCAAGAGAGATCCCCCGGAGCGTACCAGTATTTGCAGAACATCGATCCAGAGAAACAGACGCTTTTCGCTGACGGATGCCACAGATGGAGTTTGTCAACAACGAACACCTCTGAAAGTTTCAACAACGTCCTAAAAGGGGTCTGTCACTTCTCGATCAGAACTTTGGTTGAATCATCTTTGCAGAAGACGGTTGCAATTTTTCAGCGAGACTTAGCGAAAGCTAGAAAGATGTCAAACTGTCTTTGCTCCGGTCCCGATGCAACAATTTATCAGATACAGACATCGTTCTAGGGCGCATACTATAATCTGCTGGAATCAAAATATGGGGATATACAAAGTGGTTACGGGAAGTGACAACATACAGTTGGTGCAATACGGAATTCAAAATTGCAGTTGCGAAAAATGGCAAGCGTTTAGAATTTCATGTTCACATGCAGTTGCCTTAGTTTCGTTCAGGGGCGAGGATGCCTCACGACTTGTTGATAAGTTCTATACATTAGAAGGGTGGGTTGCGCAATTTTCTGGAAATTTTTTCCCTGTGCTCGGTACAGAAACATGACCTCAATTGCCACGTTCCCACTCTCATTCATCGATTACACTAATTAAGTATTTAACCTCACTAATTGCACCCGTAATCGTCTCCTCCCTCCTCTTTCGCATTATACACTTGCGAAATTAATTCAATTTTTGCAAGATCATCTTGCGCAACTGGCTGTTTCGCAAGATGATTTTGCGTTACATTTCCTTGATGTCCAGCATTTGAATTTGATGATTTTTTTGGGTAAAGGATCGTAGAATTCTATCACTGAAAAATGAATTAAGATAAGAACTTCCTAACACCCGAGAATTTGGAAGAGTAGTCTCGCATTAAGTATAATATTGTGTATTGTTGGAAGTATGAGTGAAAATGATGATTTTATTTGACCCAAAAAGCATCTAAGCAGGTATCATTTCCAGAATTTTATGATGGCAAAAAATTTGTAATCATGTCAAATTATTTGTGTACCTTGAAAGAATAACTCAATAATACAACATGGTTTAAGAATTCAGAGTTTCACTCCTTTATAATTATCACTCTGTCACTGTCTAATGTATAAATGAAGTTGATACTCTCTGCTACACAAGCCAACAATAGATTTTATGAAATAAATAGATTTAAATCTAAGGCTGTAGTTTAAAGCAATCTAAAATAATTTGTAAGTGGGTGTCTGGGGAGTGTCAGGAAATGGGCGAAGTCACATTGTTGTTTTGTTAGAGGAAGACGACATATCATATCCACCGGACACCCGCACCAGACGGTGCATGTTTTTTTGCTTTCTAACTTGTTTTTACTATATAAACGGGAGGTAACAAACAAACAATGTGATTTGGACTGCACCATAACATTGTGAAATATATAAATAATGTGGTTTGACATCAATCGTACGTGAAATCTTCATATTCTACAGTCTATATTAACAAATTTTCAACCTAAATTTGTTTTAAAGCGCTTCCCCAAGATGGGATAGTGAAAATCATATACTCACAAATTCTTCATCTTGAAAAGCATAATTGTACAAGACAACAAAGTATCTATAAAAATAGATAAGCATGAATCCATAATTGATTCATTATTGTATTTTGTGATTGTAATAAGCCAACAAATTTATTGCTTTAGATTCATATTCATGTAATACTAAATCCATCTCATAAAATTAATTTAGTTTTTCACTAAATCTATGGTCACGAATATCAGTTTTATCAGTTGTTGGATATATGCTCTTTCTCTCGCAGTTGTACAAAATTAGATATATTAAGCTAAATATATCATTCATGAGAAGGAATTTAGTTTCATTGAATCTGTCATCACATACTAGGTGCGGCCATTGCCGACTTGACCAGCTTGAACAAACGGTTTGTGGTTCGAGGTTAACTGGAGCTAGCATGCCTCAAACTCGAACCGTCATGAACCATAGCCCCTTCAGTTCGGTTTTGGTTCATGATATATTTGAACTAGAATTATTTTTGACCCCAAACCGTATAGTCAAATACTGTGAACCGCTGACGAACCACCTATTAATCGGCTCGATAAAAGCCAGTCCATCTCAAATTTGATTACGATTCATGTTGGTTGAATGGTGAATGAGCCGCGGCCCGAACTAGTATGTGAATATCACTATCTCAAACAACAAATTGAATAAAATACTAGATATATCATATTAAATTGATTATTATGGACAACTGATTTAGTGTTGAAATAAAATACCCTTTCTAATATTATTTTAGTTTGAATCAACTAGGCAGAGCGTTTCTGCTTTTGGGTCGGTTCTTGTCAAAATCGAAACTAGAATTGATATGTGTAGTTTTCTCTAAATTTGAAACCAAAAAACCGATATGCGAATTTTTTTAAAATTTGAAACCTTAAATCATGTTGTAGTTCCGGTTTTAATTCTACTTTGATTTTCATTTCACGATTTAATTTCAAGGAAACACAATTTTTTATATATAACATATCTTAATAAAAAGAAATTAATATAGTTAATTAAATTCAAACTAAGTGAGTACATACTCAAAAATATATCTGACATATTTAAAAATATCCAACCATTAAAACATCAAAGTAGCATAATGAAAAAAAAAAAAAGAAAAAGTACATGGAAACACCAATGAAGCCGATGACGTTGGATGGTGTGTTGCAGGCTACGATGATGGTGGCCAGATATAAATAGAGAGACGAAGATGAGTTATTCCAAAAGAAGTGCGTTCAATTCATACAATAAATATTATCCGTGAATTAGGGTTAAAGAGCAGAGGATAAGTGTAGTTTGTTTTAATGAATAGAGTAAAACACTATTCACTCTCAATTTTTTTTTTCTATTTTTATCTTTATATTTTGTTGTTTAATAAAAAATGTGTTTAATTCATATTCATTAAACATACTTTTATTAAGTCGATGTGAATTATCTTTCTTAACAACAAAATATAAAGATAAAAATAGAAGAAAAAAAAAATGAATAATTCCACTTACTTTCAAATTTTTGTAGGCAAATTTAATAATTTCACCTGCTTTCAAATTTTTTTCAATCATTTATTAATTTAGTTCATCTTCTTTTAAATTTTTTCAATTTTTGACAAAAATATGAATTCAGAGTGAAATATGTTGTTCCTCTTTTTAAAAATTTTTTCAATTTTTAACAAATATTTGAATTTAGGATGAAATATCAAAAATAACACAAAGTTTAAGATATTTTAATCATAAATTTCATTTTAGAATTATAATCCAAATACTTTGAAAAGTGAAATTTTATATTTGATCGCCAAAGAAAAGAGTTTTGTGGAGAGACAAAGAGAACTAATTGGTTGCATTAAAGGTAGGAATGACAAATCGGAGGATTTTGGCCAAACTTGCATCCAACCATAAGAGCTATCGATTTCTGTTTTTCTTAGTCGAGTTTTGGGATGGATTTATTTTCCAGCTTTTTATATTAATTTTTAAAGATAAATATACAAATTTTTTATTAAAAATATAATCACAGTTTAAATGTAATTTAAATATAAAGTTGATTTAACATTATATATTTTCTTTTTACAATATAAATTTGAAATTATAATATTTATATGTATATATATATTTTAAAAAATAATGTTCAGTTCCATTTTGTGAATACAACATTCGCATCTGAGACCTGACCCTAAGAGCCCTCGATTCTGTTTGAGGTCGAGGAAATCTGGGATCGGACGATGCCATCCCTAATTCAAGGGTGCGGATAAGGAGATCCATTTTGTTAAAAAAAAAAAAAAAATTGTATAACTCTCAATTCCATTCGAGTACACTCTTAAAAAACCGTTCCCGCACATGCAGGGAATGCTCAGTCCATCGAACATGGCAGTGAGAGCACTTGCCTCAAAAGCCAGACACTTCTCCTCTTCCTTGCGATCTCTGCTCAAACCCCAATTCCACACTTTCTCTTCTCTCACTCCAGCAAATACCTGTCTGCCATTACCAGACCTTGTAAATGAGATCTCTCGCATTCTCAGCGACAACAGAAACCCACACCACGATTTAGAGCTCTCTCTAAATACTTACTCGTCTAAAATATCCCCAAATTTAGTAGAGCAAGTCTTAAAACGCTGCAAGAATCTTGGATTCTCTGCCCACAGATTTTTTCTTTGGTCAAAAAGAATTCCGGGTTTTCAACACAGCGAAGAGAGCTATCGCATTTTGGTGGATATTTTGGGTTCTAGTAAGCAATTTGCGATATTATGGGATTTCTTAATGGAAATGCGTGAACTTCATGATTGTAAAATAACCCCAGAAATTTTCTGGCTTGTGTTTAGAGCTTATAGCAGAGCTAATTTACCAAGTGATGCAATTCGTGCTTTTGATAGAATGGTTGAGTTTGGTTTAAACCCTGGAATTGATGATCTTGATCGACTAGTATATTCGTTATGCAAAAGTAAACATATAAAACATGCCCAGCAATTTTTCGATAGAGCTAAACATAGATATGAAGCTAAAGCGAAAACTTATAGCATTTTGATTAGAGGATGGGGCGATATTGGTGAGTCAGAATCAGCATATAAGGTGTTCGATGAAATGCTTGCAAGAAAATGTGTTGTTGATGTGTTTGCATATAATAGTTTGTTAGAGGCGTTGTGCAAGGGAGGACGGGTTACTGAAGCTTATAAGATGTTTCGTGAAATGCGTTCAAAAGGAGTTGAACCAGATGCTTGTAGTTATTCGATATTTATTCGTGCATATTGTGAGGAAAATGATATCCATTCTGCTTTTGGAGTTCTTAATCAAATGAAAAGATATAAACTTGTGCCCAATGTGTACACCTATAATTGCATAATCAAGAAACTTTGCAAGAATGAAAAGGTACAGGAGGCTTATGAAATTTTGAATGAGATAATTGATGGGGGAGGAAGTCCTGATGCATGGAGTTATAATGCAATTCTAGCTTATCATTGTGAGCATTGTGAGGTCAATAGGGCTACCAAATTGATATCAAGAATGGTGAAAGATGAATGCATACCGGATCGACATAGCTATAACATGGTGCTCAAATTGCTCATAAGAATAGGGAGATTTGATAGAGCAACTGAAGTTTGGGAGAGTATGGAGGAGAAGGGATTTTATCCTTCAGTATCGACATATTCTGTTATGGTACATGGTTTGTGCAAGAAAAAGGGTAAACTAGAAGAAGCGTGTAAATATTTTGAGATGATGATTGATGAAGGAATACCGCCATACTCTTCTACTGTTGATATGCTAAGAAATAGGTTAATTGGGTTAGGATTACTGGACTATGTTGAGATACTTGCTAGTAAAATGGAGCGAAGCACTTCTTGTTCAATTCAAGAGTTTGCAATTGCAATGCGAGGTGGTAAAGCATATGTGAGATCAAGAAGCGAGGAAACAGATGTTGAAAGTGATTGAAACAAGAGTCTTGTATTCGATGGTGCAGGATTAGCAGACATCCAAACCTTGAGTACCCTTTTCCCTCGCTCGAATCAGAGGTGAACAAAAAATCAATCTTTCTTTTTGGTTTAACAATTGCACCCCATTGCTTAAGCATGTTCATTATGTGTCATAAACAACAGCTGGATCGACTGATTGGGTTGTTTTAGAACCTCTAGGTGATTCCTGTACACCTTGATTTCATGTGGGTTGTTGCTTTATCAAATATGATGCCCCAATGAAATACCTACCCATGATCTTCAACATATTCTTGCATCAGATAAGCTTAACATGATGGAGCCGGATTTGCAGGTCGAATTAAAGTGTTTGAAGAATAGCTTTTTAGATTAATCTGTTATTTTCTCATTAAGTTAACAATACATAGAATTGAACATATGCGTTATGTTCTACACTAGTTTGACAAACCCTTGCATCAATAAATTGTAAGAAATATTCAGTTGCTTTCATTGCAATACATTTACATATTAACAAGCAAACATCCTATACATACAGTTATAATCCTATTACATTTTATTGTAACTATATTATATTACACATTTATAAAAAAGCTATATGTATTGGCATCAAGAACAATTTGTCTAATTGAAGATATTGTACCCAAAACCACTACTACAGAAAAGGCTAGTAGTGTGTTCGGCAATAGTGGTTATAGGGTTCGGTGACGTAGCGTTTTAGGTAGTTTTTTTAGAGGTTAGAATAATGTTTTATAAAAAGCTAATCCCTTTAACATTTAGCTGTTAGTGGTTTATGAAGTCACCCAAATAGCTAATAGTTGCTCAAATAGTTAAATGCTACCAAACAGTTAATTTTTGCCAAACGGACCCTACAACTATCAATGTGTTAATCCAGAACATTAGGCTCTGTTTGGGTGGCCTGAAAGTTACATTGTAGAATATCACTGGCAGAATGAAGTCTAGAGGTATAAACCCAAACGCTCCAAGACAGCATTAATGTCTCTAAAGAAGGGAAACATTGCAGCAGTTGTGGCAATGATTACAGACAATGATCGAAGGATTAACTTGGCTGTAAGTAAACCTGAAACAAATAGTAGTCTAGTGTGAAAAATTTTAAATATTATTCTAGTGAGAGGTATGCAGAAAGTAATATATGACCTTCAAAATAACACTTAGCCTTAAGGGTTGAGGATTGTAAACAAACCAAGATTGGCTTCTCAATAAATTTGTCTGTTAAGCAAGCTTGATAACTCAACCCAACAAGCATTTCGATCGAACTGAATCTCGATTAACAGCTGCAACTTGCAAGAGGGTAAAAAGATTGGTGATTTGGAGAAAGGAAGTTGGTAATAAAGGGTTTCCATCAACAACAAAGTTCATTAAAATTTTGAACCAACCTGATTGCCAAATGCCCAATAACCTGAAATTGCTACACTAAAAAATGTTGTTATCACAACAGCATAGCACATCCATAGGCCTTTGAACATTTTTCCCTTAACTGGAGGTGCTAATGTTGATTATTTATCCCTTGATTTAATTAACATTAAATTTCATATAGTTCTGTTGATAAAAGTTGTGTAAAACCTGAATTCCAGGAATAATCCCACTCCCGTATGTAGTTGCAATGATTGAAATGCCATTTAAATCCCATCTTCTTCCGTTAACATTGTAGTTCTTTGCTGGTGCATTATTTGAATGCTGTGCTTGATTTTAATGTTATTATATTAAGCTAATATTTAGAATAATGTCATAAAAGTGTAATTCTTGAAAAGATTATGTTTGAAAAATAGAGTTTTTATATTTCTAAGCAGTATTAATATAAGATTATGAGAAATAGTGAAAATAAATAAATAATACCAACCAATATGAATGGAAGCAGCAGTTGCAGAAGCACTATAAGCAAGGGCAAGAAGAAGAGATGAGAGTGATATGCCTGAGAGAATGAAAGATGGAATCTGAGCTGTCCCAAATATTATCACAAATTGGTTTCCATTTGATGCAGAAGACAGACTGCAAACAAAATGAATCATAATATTGGTCATTAATTTAATATCCAAAAAACTCTTTCCATTTTACCAACTAATTTTAGAACAATTATTTATGTTACTTAGTATTACAAGTTTTATCTTTTTGAATGAAATGAAATCTACAAAATGCTTTGAATTTCATTTGAGAATTTATATTTTTTGAAGATTATACAGAGACATTTTGATTTTGATTTTTTTTTTTTTTGGGTAAAATGGTCACTAACCTTGAGGCTTTGTCCTCCAAGCAGAATACAAGCAATAACAGCACCATAGCATACTCCAAATTGAATAGGACCTACAAAGTATTTGCCCCATCTTGGTCCTATAATAATGTACGTCATCAAAACGTACTAACAATATTATATATTTAAGGCCCCTCCGATTTAGCTGGATGTTCGTATTAGCTGATAGTTAATTTGAGTTACTGTTTGGTAAAATTTAATAATAGTTGTGGTTATAATATAAAATTACTAATAAGGGTGTAATAGTATATTAAATATTAATTTTTATTTTATTTTTAATATTTGAGATATTATGTAAATAATTTTTAATTAAATTAAAATAATAAATTATTATTATTATTCATAAAATAATATTATTTAAGAATAATTTTAAAAATAATTTAATTTAATATTACTTTAATAAAATTAATATAATTTTAATATGAATCAATTATTAAAAAAAAAAAAAGATAAAGATTGTTGAAAATGATACATTAGCTCACCTAATATATATGAGTAGTCAAGTCTTTGGCCTTGTTGTGCATCTACAACCAATCATACAACATTATAGGATTAGAAAGTTACATTAACTCTAAGAGTAAGATTTTATAGTTTTGCTGATCTGTATTAAAGATCTATTTATTTCCTTTTTAAAAAAAAAATCTATATATTTATTTTTCAAAGATTTTAAATAAGAGAGGCTTTTATTTTTGTTATAGAATTAAAATAAAATTTGAAATAAAAGAGTAAGAACAAAAATTTTAAGATGAAATTGCAATTAGTTTCATAATCTTTAGATGATTCAATAAAATTATATGTTAATTACATGGTAATGTTCAGACATATTTGGTAAGAAGAAGACTTATAATCATAGAATATACAAAAACATAAAAAAGAAAAAAATCTAACTCAGAATAATATTCAGAAATAAAAAAGGATTGGTGGATCTCAAAAATAACTCTCAAATCATAAATGTACCATATTTTAAATTTTGTCACTAATAAAATCTCAAATCATAGACTTTGTTATAATTATACTTTAATTTTTAATTTTAGATGAGACTGCAATAGCTAACTAAAGTTGCTAATTGAAAACAATTTATTGTAAGAAATGTATATGCAGTTGATGTGATTACATTATATTTACACATTAGCGATATATGTATTAGTATCAAAAACTACTTGTCTAATTGAAGCTATTGTACCCAAAACCCCTACTACTGCGGTAACTACAGCTATCAATATGTTAATCCAGAATATTAGGCTTCGTTTGGATGGCATGAAAGTTAAATTGTAAAATACCACTGGCAAAAGGAAGTCTAGAGGTATGAATCCAAATGCTCCAATCACTGCATTAATATCTCCAAAAAATGGAAACATAACAGCTATGCTTGTGGCTATAATTACAAACAATGATCGAAAGATTAATCTCGGAACCATATTGCGAATCGAGAACTGATCAACATTTGCGTCCGCGAATTTTTGCTCAAGAACTTCATTTGTCGGTTGCAAGTAAACCTGTAAATGACAAATTGCTAGTGATTAATATCAATAGTTTCTCGGACTTAAAAATAAGCTTATTATTTCAATTGAACCAATCAATAGCATAAGTTCGTAATAAGTGCATATGTAATTCGATTAAAAAAAAAAGCCCAAAATCTTACCAGAGTAACAGCTACGACTTGTAAGAGGGTAAAAACATTGGTAATCAAAAGCACCCAAGTGGGTAAAATATGCTTTGCATCAATTATAAAATTCTTAAGAATTGTTTCCTTGGCATGATTGCCCAATGCCCAATATCCTGAAATTGAGACACTGAAAAATGTCACAATTACGACGCCATAACAAACCAATAGCCCTTTGAACATTTTTCCCTTAACTGGAGGAGCTATAGTTGCCTGCAAAAAAATCCAACAAAAAAGAAAAAATAAATTACTGCCAATTTTTACTCATAATAAAAAGGCTAAAATCATCTTTTCTAGTAGTTTTTAATAATATTTTTTAAAAAACTAACCTCTTAATTTTAGGATTTTTTAAACAGTTATGAATACGATATAGGGTGAAATAAAACCTGAATTTCAGGAATAATGCCGTTGCCGTAGGTGGTTGCAATAATTGAAATGCCGTTGAGAGATGTAAAGAAACGATCCCATCCAAATCCATTAACAGAATAATCCTTTGCTGGTGCATCATTTGAATGTCCTGTTCGTTTAACATTATTACTTCAGCTTGTTGCTCCAAAAATTTCTATATTAAACAGGAGTGACCAATATTTAGATAGAATCAATATGCTAATTGCAAATTAGTTGATTCAACCCAAACTTGAACCAACTGATTTTTTCTATTTTGATTTCATTTGTAACCCAATTTCGATCCAATTGAAACCAAAATTTCTAATTCAAATCAATTGATTCAATTGGTTATCCAAAATATTGACTACCATAATGTTTATTACATACAATAACTCCATTCCATATTTGAAATTTGTTTCTCAGAAAGACATGCTTAAAAATGAAATGTTTATACACATCAATAAAATGTCAAGTACATTAATTAGGGGGAAAAATGATTTTCCTCCAATTTTTTAGAAATTAAGTCTAACTTATACATGTATTATATATAATAGTGTATTTTGTCTCTATATTTTCTCATGAAAAAATGTAAATGATAATAAAAATTAACAAGTCATGTCTTATTTAAATTATTATTTTTTATTTTATTATAAAGATAATATTAATTTTGACTGAGACAACAAATATTAACTAGAAAAATTAAGAATTTGTTCTGTCATTAATTGAGATTTTAGGTTAATAAGTGTTGTTTAAATAAAAATAATGGTATGTTTATAATTAGGAAAAAAACAAAAAACAATTATAATAAAATATAAATTGTTAATTTCGTTCACGATTAACATATAAAATACAATGATAAGTTAGTTTTTATATAAAATAATTAAGAAAGAGAGATATTATTGATTTTAATGAGTTTTGATAAAAAAAACAATGATTAAAATATAAAGGTACATTTTAAAAATGTTGGTTTGAATTTGTAAAATGCACCATTTTAATTAATTTGCAATAATAATAAGGGAGATTTATGTTAACTTATAAAATGGTCCTTGAAGTTTGAAAAATTTATAAAATGGTCCCTAACTTTTCTATTATTAGACATTCAGGTTCTTCTGTTTATTTTTTCCATTAGTTTGGTTAGAAAATTTTTATTTTGGCCTCTAACTTTCAAAATATATGCAATTTAGTCCCAATTCTATTTAATTTATTTAAAAAATTTTATTTTATTTAGTTTAATCATATTTAATTAATTTTAATCTTTAAATACAATATCTAATGAAATATAATATATTTTATTTTTTAATTTTACAAACTTTAATTTATAAATAATTTAATTTATTAATTAAAAAAATAAAAATTTTAATTTCAAATGGATTTTTAAAATATTAATTTTTCTATCAATATCTTTTTACAAAATTTTAGGAAAAAATTTATATAATTTATAATTATTTTTCATTTAATAAATTAAATTAATTATAATTAAATTTTGTAATATTAAAAATAAAATTTATTATATTTTATTTAAATGATATATTTAAAGTATTAAAATGAATTAAATAGAATTAGGACTAAATTACATATTTTTCCTTAGTTGGAGGACCAAAAAAATTTTTTAGTCAAACTAACTGAAAAAATTTAATAAAAGACCCGCAAGTATAATGGACCAAAAAGTTAAGGACTTTTTTTGTAGGTTTTTAAAACCTCCGGAACGATATATAAGTTAATATAAAGCTTAGGGATCAAATAGTAAATCTTCCTAATAATAATAATAATAGCAAGTAAAAAGAAAAGAAAAGATCACCGATATAAATGGAAGCAGCCGTAGCACAAGTGCTATAAGCAAGAGAAAGGAGTAAAGACATAAGATTGATGTGCCTTAGAGAGTGAAAAGATGGAAGCTGAGCCAGAATTAGCATTCCTATCCCAAATATTATCACAAACTGGTACAGCTCCATTCTTCTCTTTCCGCTCCATACCATGTATATATCCTGCCAACCAAATATATACTTTCTTTTATCAACATTATATCATAATAAAATCTAGATCTCTTTAATATCTTATATAATGCTTTTCACAATTTTTATAGAATAATGACCAGAAAATTTTTTGTCGGCAAAACCCTCTGCTAATAACATTTTTCACCTATGAAGATTTTTGACTTTTAGTCCTGAAACAACTAGTAATAAAGCCCCTAAACTACTAAAAAAAAGACACATTCGTATTTTCTGTCCAAGAGATAACAAAAGGTGACGCACGTGTTCATTTCAGGCGCTTGAACTGGTTTTGTCACTAGCAAAAGAGCGTCTTTTTGATGCTAAACAATGGGTTGTGGGAGTATTTGGTAATAAAATTTGACTTTGGTGGGTCTATCTAAAATGAGTTAAATTAGATGGACTAAAATGAAATTTTAATCTAAAAACCCTCCTCCTCTGCGTGAAACCCATATCACTTTAGTAGGTTTCTAGTCTCACCATTCGTTTGCTACCCTAATCGGTAGGGTTGTAAACGAGTCGAGCCGTTCGCGAGTGGCTCAGTGTTCGCTCGATAAAAGCTCTCGGATCGATAATAAACGAGCCGAATATTCGAGCTTGTTTAATAAACGAGATGAACTCGAGTCGAGCAATTAGGCTCACGAGTCAACTTGTTTAAAAAGGCTCGCGAGTAGCTCATTTGATAGGCTCGCGACCCTATTAAAATGACGTTGTTTTGATACCAAACTAAAAAATATGTTTCAGCCAAGCCACCCACCTCCCCACTTCATTTTTTGCTATTTCATTTCTCTTTCACTTAAACTACTATTTTCATTTTCTCACTGAAACAACATTAAAAATGAATTTTCTTGATGTTTGACTAACTCTTAATGAGTACGAATACGAACTCGAATAGCACCAGAAACGAGTTCGAGCTTATTTGTGAGCTAAACTCGAGCTCGAGACGAGCTCGAATTCAAGCTTATTTGCGAGCTCAAACTCTAATTGGAGCTCGAATAACAACATAAAACAGTCAAACTCTCGAGCCGAGTTCGAGCTCTCGTGAAATTAAACACGAGCTCGACTCGAGCTCGTGTTAAAGCTCGTGAAATTTAACACGAGCTCGACTGGAAGTCGATCTCGTAAAATTTAACACGAGCCGAACTCGAGCAGCATAATACTCGACTCGTTTGCAGCCTACCAATCCGCAAACCAAAATAATGAATTCTCTTCTCTTCCCTTCCAAGATTCTCATCTCCTTCACGTAAACAACTATGAAGAAAATGCCCCTTCTCTACCAAGATACCGCAGGAACAATTTCATCGCAGAAAAAGATTCGCTGTCATATAGTATTTTCTTTCCAGCGAAGGGATTTGAGAAAACGATTTCAAATTTTGACAAAACAATTTTAATTTCGAATTGATTTTGATGAAGTTGATTGTTGATTTTGCAGATTCAAATCTGGTTTCATACTTAGAACAACCAAACCTTGTCTTGATTTGAGAATATTTGGAGAACTCGATTGAGATTTGTTTCTGTTTGGCTTTAGAATTTGTTTCAGTTCCGAACATTGCAATTTCAGAATCTTGCAAAGGAGGATATCCTTGTTAATGGCTTTCACGAAAGTTGCAATTTTCAGATGATTTGTATTGTTTGCAACCAAATCTCTAGCTGATGTTGGGCGAATCATATGGGAATGAAGAGAATTTGTATTCACCAATAAATCGACAGTTAGAGTTGCAAGATGTTTGAGTTCCAGGTGGTGGAGGGAAAAGGAACGGCGATGGTTTGCTCTGACAAAGGAAGAAGATGAAAGAAACATACAAACAAGTCCTTGAACTTTGTGAAATGATGCAATAAAACCCAGGAAAATTTTCAATTTACTCCCTGACCAAAACTATGTCCTTTCTTAGTGAAATGCTATCGTTTTGCAGAGCTCAAGGGCGAGTTTAATGGGTTCACACACCTAAACTGAGTTTGTAGTTCACCTTCCATTATATCTTAGACGGAAAATGCAAATGTATCCTTTTTTTATTAATACTTCGGAGATTTCAAGGTACCACTAGTTGTTTGAGGGAATAAAAGTCAAAAATTTACAATAGTTGAAGAGTGAAAAATGTTATTAGCCGCAAAAACTCAGCATGATAAGTTGTATTGCTTTTGTACGTATCATATAGTCTGAGTATGTTGTGAGCAGAATTCAAGAATTTAGCTCCATAACATAAGAAAATATTAAACAACACCAACCTGTAGGCTTTCTCCTCCAAGAAGAATACAACCAATCACAGCTCCATAACATACACCAAATTGAATTGGACCTACAAAGTATTTGCCCCATCCTGATCCTATAATAATAAAAATAATTACCATAATTATCGAAGAAAATAGGAAATGAAAAATAAACTATGAATTGTATAAATTAGAGTTACCTAAAATGTCATTAGCCATGTCTCTAAACCTAAGCTGCCTACGGCCAAGCTGTGCATTGTGCTCTAAAACCATTGACAACAGATTATACGTATAAAAAGTTACAATTGCTCCAAGAGAAATGCACAAAACTCCACCAAACCAACCCAACAAAGACATTGCATAAGGAAGACTTAAAAGTGCTGGAGATACAATTGATGTTGTCAAATGGTATCCACAATGCACCCATGATCCTATTAAACCAAAAAAATAAAATTATAAAATTTATCAAATACCCAGAAACAAATTATAAAATTTATTACCTCTTGATTCCAACACAAACAAAGCTCCAGCATCAAGATTTTTGGGAGATATGGGTTGATCATCATCATTTTCAGATAGATGTACTGAATTTGGAAGAAGGGTTGTGATTAAATTGTCTCTATCTTCCATGGATCAAAAGCTTTGTTAGATGGAAAATGGAAGTTCTGTACCTTATTTCGTTTTCAAATTAAAAATCTTGACTTGTTAGATTTTTCTGAAAGAAAGTGAATGGGAATTTCAGAGGTAGAAAGAAATTAGGTGGAATTGATTAGTTGTGGTGAGGTAGACCTTTAGAATTAGAAACGAAAGCAGAAGTTAACCACCACAAATTTGTTTTCTTTTTTAGAAACATTGAGTACCACAAATTTTAAACTACTCTCTTTTATGTTTCCTATCAATTTCTAAGTACATACCACTTAACATCCATCAATTCTCATTGCTCCTATTTTGACAAAAACCAGTACTCAATATGTTACATACGCCATTTGCAAAACAATATATGTATGTAATATGCATGTCTAATGCTAATGGATTGCTCTAATCCATAGATGACCATGATGACATCATAATACTCATAGCATTTGCCCCAACAATACATAAATGTGAACATTAATGACTATGATGCCATCCACTGCATCTTCGCCTCATGAAGCTTTATTTTTCGCTCTTCTTCAGTTTGATTAGGAAGAACAACTTTTTCAAAGCAATCGATCATACTCCGGAAAAGCTGTTAAGCATCTTCCAAGTCTTGAATAAAATATAACAGTTTGCCCATTACATAAGGAATCGATGAAACTCATCGCGGAAGATGGAGGAGGGTGGAGCAGTTGGAGGTTGTGGTCCATAATTTTTATAGTTGTGTTTGTTTTGCTGCGGAGTAGAGTGTGTGGTCGTGGATGACTCGTTCTGGACTGCTTCCGACCGGTAACGAGGACTTCCATCTGGTGTACTTGCTTCGACCGGAGAAGATGGAAGAGGGTGCAGCAGTTGCGCAACTATAAAATAAAAACAATTTTATAAAAACAAAATAAGAACAAATGAATCATATAAAAGAGAAAGTGAGAAACAATTCGGAGGAGGTGGTGCAGAAAAAAAAAAAAAAAAACTTGGAAGAAGACGGAAGTCGACTATTTCAAGGCAAGGGTGGGTTTTTAGGTTTAGGGGTGAGCAAAAATTATCCTCACCCGCGAAACCGTCCACACCGTATTTGTGATTTAACCATGTTCCCGGTGTTTTAGATAATCTGCATATCGTGGATAAACCACAAAAATAAAAAATGTTTAATTTTTTGTTTATATGAAGTGATGTTACCGAAGACTTCTCTTATCTTGTTTGATATTGACTTAAAGGTAATACTCTAATACAATAATTGAAATTCATTTATGTATTACTAGAATTTAAGTATTATAAGTCTAATAGTATATTAATTTGAATTGATTTCATTTATTTCAAGACGGAGATTAGAATTTGGAGATTCACAATTTTTCTTGGAATTATGGACTTTTGGATTTTACTTTTCACTTGCATCTATCTTGTTGTTGTTGTTTGTGTTTAATTTCAATTTATAGTTGTTTATTTAGAGTTAGATTATAATTTTCTCATGAAATTTAAATTTTGTTAATTGTTTAATGTTTATGTTGTATGAATTAGGTTGAAATTAATTTTGAATGTTTGAAAGAAGCTTTAATTTTATGCCATAATTATTTTTTTTTTGTTTAAACTGTGAATCCATAAAAGCACTTACAATTTGCAGTGCGATTACATTTTGGAGAATTTCTAATCTGCAACAAATTGTGCGGTGCAGTGATTTCTTTTGCAAAGTCCAGACATTATGTTGGAGCTTTTTGAAGTTTGGGCGCCAAAAATATCATTAACCCTATAGTATATACTCCCTCCGGTTTTTAATGACAGAGATAGGATGTTGATTACTACCTCTATTCTGTTCAGGATTCGATGTTTTGGCATTTTGAAGCAAGAGGTCATTATTCTGTGTGCGAAGTGTGTATCGTTTTTGACTTGGGATCAGGGTATTAAGGTTCAGAGTCCAGAAAGGGTTATGTGGAAGAAGGTTTGGGCAAGTTTAGCTCCGCCAAAGGTCAAGAATTTGATATGGAGTTACCAGTTTGTGATGTGCTTCTTTCTAGGCGGGTTCAGGTGCAGAATTTATGTTCCCTTTGTCATCACTAGCGGTGTTCAAAATCGGGTTTGGGTTGTAAATTATCGGTTTCAAAAAGTAGCTAAAAACATTTTGTGTTTGTTTATAGTTAAACCAGCTCCAACCCGAGGCTTCATTGCTTTATCGGTTTACACGGGTCCAATCTCATTCCCACATGTACAGCCGCTTTCGAGCATGTCCAGTAATTTTGTTCTGTAATCCCAAAAAGATTGAATAAATTAAATGATTTCCCAGCTTCTAATTTATAATAAATACAGAAACTTAAGCTTAACTTAATAATAATAAATACTGGGCAACACTTATTACTTTTATCAAATTATTATAGCACAAATCACTTTTTTCTTACTATCAAAATCAATTATCCAAGTAGATTGATAGCTCCACTTTGCATGTAACTTAAAGATAAGAAAAAGCCCTCTTACCTTAGTATGAGATCAAGCAAACGAAGACGACGCTGTTGCATTTAGCTTTGCACACGCATCCTGCTTCAAGAGAGTGACGACAATAGAGATATAGAAGAGGTTTGATTACTGAGACTCTAATGTAAAATAGCTTTTGCTTATAATAAAGAGACAACAAAATTCATTCAACCGCTTTTGAGAAATTAAAATTGTAGGTTAATGATTGGGTTACCCGCACCACGTTCATTTTGGTTCTCCATTCCTATTACAAACCCTTTATACACATTTTGTGCATCACATGTTGATTTTCCTCCCTCGTCTCCTCTCAATGTTTATTTCCCTTAAATATGTAAGTTTGACTTTTGAACTATATACACTCCTCCTCAAGTTAGTAAGATCTCTAATGCCTAACTTTAACAAAACTTCATGAAAAGAACTTGCGATAATTGCTTTTGTTAGAATATCATACAAAAAAGGCAACTCAACGATCCCACTTTCTAAATTTTCTTTAATAAAATGTCTGTTTACCTCGATGTGTCTTGTACGATCATGTTGCACAAGATTCTCTGATATACTTATGGTTGCTTTTTTCTCACATTTTAATTTACAAGCATTTTTTGGTGGAAACCCTAATTCCGTAAGTAGCTTTCTTAACCAAATTACCTCCACCACACCTATTGTTATTCCTCAAAATTATGCCTCTGCACTTGATCAAACAACCACTTTTTGTTTCTTACTTCTCCATGTTACCAAGTACCCTCCTACCAAGGTAAAGTACTTTGAGGTAGATTTCCTATCAACAGGTTTTCTGCCCAATATGCATCTATATAAGCTTGAAATTTTAGATGTCCATTCTTTTTTAACACCATTCGTTTTGGTCATCCCTTCAAATATCTCACAATTCTTAGGGGTGCTTCCATGTGATCTTCTTGGGGCTCGTGCATAAATAGGCTTATGTATAGGCAATATTAGGTCCTGTGTATGACAAGTAGATGAGTTTTCCCATAAGGTGTTGATACCGTTCTTTGTTTATTGGATACGCACCTTCTACCATTTTTAGACCATGATTCGCCACCATAAGGGCCTTTGCAAGTTTGCAGTCAACAAGACCTATTTCAGTCAATAAATCTAAAATGTAATTTTTTTGAGATATAAAGATTTCTTATTTTGATTTAGAACCTCAATTGCAAGAAAGTATTTGAGTCTTCCTAGATCTTTAATTTTGAACTCTAAAAATAAGTTCTTCTTTCTTCATTAATTTCTCCTTCATCATTTTCAATGATAATCATGTCATCAACATAGATTATCAGACAGGTCAATTTTCTCCCATGTCCTTTCTTTCAGGAACAAAGTGTGATCAGAATTACTTTTTCCGAATCCATACTTAAGAAAAAACTTGACAAGGTGGGGTTTGACCATGATAAGAAGTTGAGTGCCAAATGGTAGTTTAATGGGGGACTGCACTCAAATTGTGAATGAAACGCGTAAAGTATCTACATTTTGGGGCTAACCGAATCCAAATGTTGAATCAACTCGCCCTGACCGAACCAATTTGCTTTAAGTCGAATCGTCATCTCCTTCCTTCAACTAGGTCTGCAACACATGTTTCGGGCTTCACATTTTCGGAGATAGAGATTCGAACAATTGGTGCTGATAAACTTCCAAATGACGTTGACATCGGTTTATATATTACATAAGCCGAAAGATGACCGGAAGGCTTGGAAAACCAATATTTGAATCTCGGGTCGGATCATATGGGTAGTCCGACTGGAGATCGACTCTCCAACCACTGTTTATGGCATTTCAATGGTCTGACTTGCTCAAAGGAATGCTAGGTCATTTATGGCCTCGGTTGCCATTGGTAACAGCTGGAACGAAAAACTACACTAAACTTGCTCGTTTTAAAGAGAGCTTTAATTACCTTTCTAATTTCTGATGCTTAACAGAAAAAGGAGACTTTTCAATAATCTGATCTCTACTATTGTGCTTTTAAGGGAGTACAAATTGTAATAAATTGTTGGGGCCACACTCACATTATTAAAAAGGGCATTAAATTGGGGTAGACAGAGAAATAGTTAAATTTTATTATTATTTTTGTTGTAGGCTTGGCAAGAAACAACGACTGTAACCCTGCAGTCGTGCATCAATTTGATTGTTCCTAAAAAAAATTAGAATGAACAAGACATGTTCATTTTTCAATCACATTTTGCAAAAGATCTTTGGTAACTATAATTTCAATCTGCATTTTGAAGGTCATACAAGGAAATGTGAAGAATCTATACTATACTCCCCCTCATTCTTTTAACTCCAAAGTTAGAAAAGAAAAAAAAATAAGGGGATTGAATAATGTACCAAAGAATGATATCAATAATGAAAACTCAGATTATGAATTCAACTTCAATTTCGTTCTCCACATTTCTCCAATTACCTTCTTAGGCGCTGGATCATCCGGACCTCTGTCTCGTTGTCCTGAGGTAAAGTACAGCCATCCATTCCAGAATCCAACTAGGGTAGTTTTCACTCGATAAGGAAGTTTTCCGATGACTGACCACTTCTGAATTATTGATTTAACACAATATATGGAAAATCAGCGGCAGTAAAGTAATATACTATCTGGGGAACGCATACATCAGCATTGTTATGTTAGATAAAGAGAATTCTTACCAGAGTGCCCAGGTTAAACTGGAATACTTCACCAACTAAAACCATCTTTTTAGTTATGGGGTGCTTCTCCGTAGTGCCTCCAGCAATAACGATAGAATTATTAACTAGTGACCATGCAAATTCAATGTGAGAATCAGGCTTTGGCATGGGAGGTAAAGTTTTCCACTTCATATCATCATCCAGCATGTAGACATCATCAAATACTACCTGAAAATATAAGCAGACAGAGGACAAATCATCATATATTTTAGATGATCGGAGATATTAACACGTCTCAAAGCAAAGACATGACATGCATGCAACAGCAGCTCTTATAACTAAGTCAACCAGTACATTCACTGGTGGCTAGACATTGTCAATTTTCCTTCTAATCGTAAAAATCTGGTATATGCACTGTGGATGCAGTGCAGGCATATTGCTGAACCATTTGAAATTCTTTATTTTCATTGTTCTATACCCCTCTCAGTTTTTTGTTAGCTGTTTCTCTTTATTTTTGGTTTGCATTCTGCATGAACTCTAACCTATGAATTCTATGTAAATCTTGTGAGTCACCGAGCCACAATCAGAAGTCTGCTTGTTAGCAATAGCTTATCATTCCACCGCTTCATCTTCATGCATCTGGTCCTTAGTAAAGTCACTATGTCGGCAGCAAAGTAAAGAAGATTGGACTAGCAAACTCTAGGCATGATGCCCATACCTTCCCTCATTTAAATACTTCATTAGGATAAGTGTTCACAGGGTGGATGAAGAAAACTCAAATCGGAAATAGGACATGGAACATGGAAGGCAAAGTCTGGCTCACTTTTCCTCTAGCAAATTTCATCAAACAAGCTCAATGTTTTCCTTTCTAGGAATCATTACATAACATTTTTAGAGGAGAGATAAAAATATGCAGTCATATGTCATTTTATTGGACTCCAATACCAATCTAATGGAAAAAATATTTAATTTGCACAAAATATTTAATTTGCACTAACAGCAATATAGAACTAATTTGTATATGAGAAAAGTTATTAATAAGATTGAAAAAAAAAGGTAGGTCTAGAACATTTGGCAAAAAGATATAGCTGCTAGTCAAGCAAGCACAACTGGTTATCCTAAAAGTAAAACTCCCAGTTTTGCTATAATATTAAATAAAGCATATTTGCCCCAATCCCTCAAAATTCAAGAGACCTAATAAATGATTTTAAGAAAGAAAAGAAATCATTTATTCATAGGAAAGCAGTGATGAAAGATTACAAATCAATCACTCAATAAAGAAAGTGCCACATAATTTAACTTGTCCGCTCCGTTATCCTCTCTTAAACCTAATGTTCACCTGTCTTTTTCTCACTTGATCTTTCCAAGAGACCTAATAAGCTATAGTAAGTTGCCCCTTCGCTGTAGATGAATAATCCCTTGCATTTTCTTTTGTTTCTTCTTGTCTAAAATATGGATTTAATTCCCTTTATCATTTTTTTTCCCATCCCATCGCCTTGTTATAGAATATAAATTAAGAAATTCTAGCAAAATAATTCAAAAGAGATCCTACATTAAAGCACAAACTTAATTACTGACTAAATATTATTTTCTTATGAACATTTGGTAATCATTTTGAATTCGCCAGCAAATTTGTTTCTTTAAACCTCACCTTCCAAAGGCCTATGAGTGCCCTTTGCGACTAGACTCCAAAAAACTTTGTACCTTAGCGTGCTTCAGAACTGAAATAACTATGACAAAAATACATGTCATTTCTTACCTGCCACTTACACTAGGTTGCCTATACTTAATTCACCACCATCCATGGTAAGTATTGAAGTATTTTGCTTTCCCACAAGAGAAACCATTTTTCATTTCCAATAAGAATTTACACACTGATTTATTTTTTTTTTCCACATTTCCTTTCAACACCAAGGCATAGACACTTGCAGACTGGGAAATAAAGAATTTTAAAGCAGAATAAACTGAGAGATGAAAAATCAATTGCCCAGTTTAACTGGGAAAGAACCACTTAAGGTTTCACAACTGTAATGGACAGAGTTTTACACATCTTAATTGAAACCAAAACAAAAAAGGTCAGGTTACCTCCATCCTGCGAGAGCACTTGAAAATAGGTGATCCAGGTTTGGCCATAAAATCACCTTCTTGACCGCCAATGACAAGAAGTCGATCATTAGCTACAATACAAGCCCTGCACAAAGACTTTTTTTTTTAAATGATAGCATAAAACATTTCTTCAATACTTTCTTCTTTTTGAAAAAGTGCTAATTAATGCACCAAAAAATGAAATATTCACATGAAAGCAAACCAAAACATTCAAGCCCCATCATAAAAAGAAAAATATTCTTTGTGCAGGGGAAGCTGCGAGAAAAGCAACAGAATGTTTCAATTTGGACCAGTAACCTTAAGTGCTGACCTATTATTCAAACAGGAGTCAACAAATCAAAAGCCCAATACACCCCCTCTCTCTGCTCTCCCATCTTTTTCTCCTCCCTCTTCAGTATTGGAAAGAAGGGCATTCTTTTAATGTTTGGCAGAACAGGTATAAAAATGATAATAATAAAAGAAAGAAGTTTCTTTTAGAAGGTTCCACATTATGGCCAATCAATACTGCAATGAACTGATGAAGGCATAATTTCTGAACTAAAAGCATAATGCACAGCTGTTCCAAACCAAAAGGCATAACTTGTTACCTAAATGTACTATTGCAATTTGCAATACAGAACTATTCAGACATTACTCATAATCTAGGTTGGTCCACAAACCTATGAGGACCTCCACGCGGTATTGGTATCTCCGTCCTCCACTCCTTTTCTAATGCTTGGCCATCCTTCACAGCAAGACTCCAGTGCTCCAACCCTGGAGTGTGTCGATTTTCCTTGCTGCCACCCATTACATGGAGCCTACCTCTCCATAGCGTAGTAGCTGGGGCATACCTGAGAATGAGTATAATTAACTCACCAAACAGTCAAGTTCCATCAGATTCAATGAGTTGGTTATCGTTGATGATTGCCTTATTTTGATATTTAATTGATAATTGAAAATATAGATGCAAGTATAACTGATTGAGTCAAAAACAATCTTTAACTTAAAAAAAAAAATTGATGATTGCCTAATTTTGATATGTAATTGATAACTGAAAATATGAATGCAACTATAACTAATTGAGCCAAAAACAATCTTTAACTAAAAGAAAAATAAGAGATCGATCAAACCAAACAATCTTAAACTACAAAAAGCAGAACACTTCACTCAAAGATAAAATTCTAAAGAAATGAATTTCACTAGTACATACCTTGGGACAGGAAGGGGTGGCATGTCCCGCCACTGCTTTGTCACAGTATCTAATACAAATGTACGAGCTGTAGGGCCTCTGCATTGTGGACCATACTGTCCCGTGACTACATAGATGTATCTACCATCTGTCACCATTCCCAAGTGTGAATGTGCCATTTCTTTAGGCATATCAAATCTCTGTCCCCATGTATTATCCGTAAAATTGTAAATATCAACATGTGAATGCACCTGTTAGATGCATGTCAAAAATAAATAAATAAAGCATTAATATTATACTGTCAACCAATTAACACTGGAATATCACTCAACATATCCAGTGGGCAAAAAAAAAAAAATTAAATGAACTTGTTCTGCCTCCTAGTTCCTCAATAATTGCAACAGTTAACTGAAATTACAGAGTTTAAGAGAAAGAAGTTTATGACAGATACATATAGACTCTGTAACCAAAAATCTAGATTTCAGTAGGAGTTCATTTTGGACAGTGAAATGAGAATAATATTAGTCTCAATCAGCCTCATCCACAAGATTCACAACTGATTCAAGTATGAGTCACTAAGGAAATGTTTCTTCATACTAACTGAGTAAGGAAAAACGAATTCCAAAGAAATCATAAAACCCATATGAAAAAAGTTTAAAGCAAAACTTCTTCCTTTTGCTTATTACAAGTGAATGTAACATACAAGATAAGGGTAGTTCAGGGGAAATATTTTTATTTGTTTCATATGTAATTTCACTTTTATGTATTGGCATTAAGTATTAACATACACAAGTGAATCATTAATGAATCCCCCAATAAATTCATTTATCAAAGAAACAACTCCTTAGCTTCTCAAAGTATAAGGCAAATGTACAGTTTCGGTTTGCTGTTCTCAAGACTATAGCACACAAATGCAGCAACCTTTTTTAATTTTCGCTGTACTAAATATTTATCAAAATTTGATTTTATCAGGATTTTGCATCCAACATCTACTGCATTAGGATTTATCCTTCAGGTTTACTTCTGTTAGGAATTTGGATGTTATGTTTAAGACCACATTCCTCTTTGGGATTATATGGCAAATAAAGCATTGTAGTATCCTTAGTAACAAATTACAGATTCATGAGCAATAAAATAACGAATTCTGGTCTTTTATTTTACTGGTTGTAACCAAAAGTTCCAGCCTAGTAAGGTTCAGAGTTTGACCTCTTCGTCCTACCTTTCAAAAATTTGTTGCATATTTAAGTTAATAAAAGTACAGTTATTTTGCTACATCACTTCTCTTCTTCTTCATTCAAATGGAATCGAAAAGCATCATGCAATTTACTCTAGTTGTTGAATTAATAAAGGAGAAGAGTAATAAATGTGAAGGAAAAAGAAAGGTTCTCACATAATCAATTGTCCCATATCCTGCAAACACGAATAAAAGATTCTTAATCTGTATGGCAGCACCATCTAGACGAGGCACAGGAGCAGGAGCCATTTTCTCCCATTTCAATTCTGGTCCTGGCAAATCAGCAAATGTTGCTGATAGAAATCTTTCAGGAATATCCTTTGTATCATTGCCATTCTTCTTTTTCTTGTAACCTCCTGCCTAATATAGCACAGAGATCCAAGGGTAATTAAAACTGAATAAAACATATTTTAAGACAAGCTATGATAATGATATCCTGAAATATATAGCTCAAGTTCAATGTAGACACAAAGCAAATAAGTATTAGATTGTTTTCCTAAAACACAAAGTAAAAGACATAGCAACTGTGAACAAATCTATTGATTGCCATCAAAAGATCCTCAAAGCTCGGTTTTAGTCGAAGTCAAGTTCCCTTCTATTAAAAATAAAAGAAATGATCTTGCAACACAGAATAACAAGGCTGATCCAATTACGCAATCAACATTATTAGGTTAGCTAACTTGGTTGAGATAAAATTGAAAGCAGAATCGCATTACGTAAATAAACATGAATTCATCTCTTGGCAATCAAATTTCAAAAATAAGAAGAATTTTCACATACAACGTAAATGTATCTTACGTATTAGAAATAAAAATGCATCTTAAATTTGCATACAAACTGACAGGACTGTTGCTATTTTAGACTTCAACCTCAAATTCCATAGAATTAAAAATGCAGCATTTTAAAGGAATTTGTTTGTTCATATGAAAAAAATGCAGAACGAGACATTCTTTTCACTTTTCAAATGTCTAGAAAAGATTGAAAAATAAGGAACAAATGCAAATGCATAGAAAAAACCTAAAATCAAAGCAGTGCTTTAGAAAGAAATGGCAAAGCGAAAAAAGTATAAAAACGATGAATACCTTAACTTGATCTTCCTTTCTGGGTACAATTAAATTGCTGAAAGAATTATCAACAGCAACCCAATTGGAGGAACGAGGAGAAGAAGCCCACAAATAATCGGCAATAATTCCAAAACCTAACAATGTAACGCAAGCTAACAACAATTTTGTGGAATTCTGCTTCCCTGGTGCCCGTACCATCTCATGGCAGTATCAATATATATACTCCTAAAATTTATATGGAAAACAAAGTGAGTTAAAAGGATTCCGTGAAAGCTTCAACACAATGAAGTATAGTCATAGAGGGAAAGCAGTAGAAAACCAATACATTGAAGTAATATAGAATATAGGATCAAATGCTAAAAAATGATTTCTTTCAATGGCGCAGTTTTTTGAAGAGCAAATACAAAATTGAGATCATGAAGATGCGCAGTAACTCACTTTTTAGGAACTAAGATCTATCTCTTTGCAGCGATAATGGGGAAGATTTGCAGAGTTTGAAACAGCGTCAGGAAAGTAATGAGACCGACACGAAATTTAGTTCAGCTATTTGACAGCCTTACTGGAATCGAACCCACTGTATCTATAAAAAATAGATTTCCGATTTTGCCCTTAGTTTTCTTCTAAATAGCCAAACCACCACTTACCACAAACATAAAGCACGAAATGCTGGAAACCGCCGACTTGAGTGGCTGATCAGTTGAATAACTGCGGGCTTCCCTTCTCTCTGTATATTCGAAAATGGCGAAAGGGGATGATTCAGTGATGAGAAAGAAGAACAAAGCAAAAAGAAAGAAACTGAATCAAGACAAATCCAATGTCTCAGCTCGTGTTGCTTCCATTATTGCCGCCAAGAAGCGACGCCTCTCTGGCAAACGTAGTATGTGTCAGGTAAACTCCACCTTAAAGGTTGGATCTTTAGTTTAAATATAACTGATTCTTTTATTTTTCTTTTTGGTTATAATTGGAGTTTGATTCATGCCATTGGTTATGGAATGTTTGTTGATAGTTATTGGGGAAGTGGGATTATTGGAGTTCCTTCAGATGAGGGATTGGTTTTGTTTGTTGTTCTCGAAACCAGAAATCTTAATATGTTTCATGAACTATTTAGAAACAAAGGGAATATGCTAGTTTGCTTGATGAAGTTTTAGTTGCTTATTCTAGTTTGTGGTATTGAATGTATTTTTGCTTGATATGGTTTCGTCCAAGGTAGAACTCATGGTGGTTGCATCACTCTTTTTCTTATTGTTCTGAACTATCATCAACTGTTAATGGAAAATATAACAAGACATTTTATGTTATTTCTAATGCTTTTTTTTTGGCTTTCACTAGGAAGCCTCCACTGATTTAAAGTAAGAATTACATTGCCACATTTTGTAATAAAATTCCTTCATTCTGCCAATTTGGATTTTTGAATGGAAGTATAATTAAATACACATTTTTTCTGAATTTACATTGTGAAGGGAAATTAATCCAAGTTACCCTCACGTGTCTTCTATCTCCACTTCATTAAAACTCAAGATTTGTGTTTTTTCAAAATTTGTGTCGAGTGTAGGGTGTGTTAAGTTAGTGGTTAGTGATTTGCTAAGTCAAAACGCTAAACACTCTTTTAGTGTTTGGTGACGTAGCATTTTAGTTAACTTTTAGAGGTTTGGGTAGCGTTTTATAAAAAGCAAACACCCATAACGTTTACTATCTAGACAACTTACAGCTACTCAAAAAGCTAAACACTACCAAAACAACTAATTTTGCCGAACACACCTGTAGTCTTATACTCTTTACAAAATTTATACTAATTAATCCAATATCTTATCTTTGCTTACTAATGAGTAATCCCAAACTAACTTCTGTTCTAAATTTGGAGAAAGAGTTTTTTTGAACCATATATTGAATTGATACTGTGGTTAGCATGTTGAACATCAAATGTTCTTTTAGACATGTAATAGCTGTTATTCATGCATGACTTTCTTTTTCTTTTTTTCTAAAGAAAGTAATCAAATTCCCAAACAATGTCATGGCTGTTAGTGTTGTAATAGAATTGATCGCTTGTTTGGTTTTTAGTAGCTGATGTTATTTGATTTGTACATGTCCATTAAATCTTATCACAATTATCTCATCTTACATAATTCTGCTATGTTGCTATTTTGGGTAATTTGTCAATTGCCAAAAATTGAGAGCTCATTTATTTGACTGGATTAGACATACATCTGGTTTAACTTTTTTAATACGAATGCTTAAGCATAGCTTGTTTCCAGTAGTAAGCAACAATACAGATATCATTTTAGTTTAAATTTGTTTCCTATCATTTAGTTAGTTACAAAAGCTTTGTTAGAAATTGAGATTGTAGATTGTCTTGCTTGGTTTCTCCTGAACTTGCTATATGTGATTATCATGAAACAGGGAATGTGTTTCAGTCTTCCTACCCCAGATGATCCTTTCAATGATCGGCAAGGCAAAATGGATTTTAATGTAAAGGATAAGAAAAAGAATGTTCCAACTATGGGAAAAGAGAGATTATTCAATGGGAGGAAGAAGGTTTCTCTGGCTAAAGAAACCTCTAGCAGGAATAATAGAGAGATCAACAATCTAGAACAGAAAAATGTGAAGCTTAAGAATTCAAGGAATGAAACAAGAAAGTCTGATTATTATTTGGTGCAGAAGAATTCTATTGTCAATGAAAACACAACAGTTGCTGAGAAGGATTCTAATTTCAAACAGCAGGTCTGTGAAAACTCAGATTGTCCATCGAAATTTTTTATTCTGTGCTTGAATGCTATAGAGAAAGCATTGCATCATGAAGGTGCATATAATAATGAGGACAAGCCTCTATTTGTTAACCCTTGGGGAGTTGAATTTTTGAAATGTTTTTCGATGGGAAAAGACATACTGGAGAACAGTGGATCTTGTTGTACTATTGAGCAAATTGCATGGATTGTTTCCATTGCTGCTGATGCTATTGCAAGAAAAGAGAAAGAAGGTCTTTCACTTGCTAGTCCTTTTCTTCTTTTCCTTGTACCTTCCCAACAAAAAGCTGCCAAGGTCTGTCCTTATTTAAGAATGTTTTCTTATGATTTGCAGATTACCTTGAATTTAATACTTTCTTCATTTGTTTTATTCTGCAATGGCTTTTTATACGCATTTATTTTATTGAAGTGCAACATCACTTGATATTTGTTACGGCTACTAGGATTATTTCTATATAACCCTTAAACTGGAGATGTCACCTGTTACCTTTCTTGCCATGCTTGAACATTTTTTCTAGAGCTTGTAGTTTGTGTTATGTCATTTTTAATCATGTCATTTCAGTTTTGTTTAGTGGTTTCATGCCAATCACGTAGACTTGAGTTTAATTGTGTATCATGGATCATAACTTGTGGAGAAAGCGATGTACAGTGAACTCAATTAATATTGTTCATCTAGATGCATAGTGTTGTAATGCTATTTATATAAAGTGGTGGCAGCGTGTTTAGATTTTCTGTTTATCTGGTAATGGGTATATGATGGGAGGAATGCCCTTACTTTTTATGCTTGTGGATATATATGTTTTGATTTTAATCTTCTACAGTATGCTAGGTACGATTGGTGTGCAAACCTTTGAAAGATCTTGGCATACATACAGTGAGTTTACATCCTGGTACTTCTTTGGATCACCAGATTCATGGGTAATACAGACTCTCCTTCAATTTATTCATATATTACATTTAATTGATTTTCCTGTGTGTTCATCTGCATGCTTTTAGCTTGTGCTTGTGCAGGGGAGCATATGCAACAGATGTAATTGTTTATTTTCCTTGTACTCATTCTTTGTTTTCCTCTTCATACTAAACGCTCTTCCCTTTGTGCAGTCTGAAGAGTTGTGAGCCTGAATTTCTTGTATCTACACCAGAAAGACTTTTGGAACTAGTTTCCTTGAAGGCCATTGATATATCCAGGGTCTCCTTTTTGGTAATTTTGCAAACCAGTTTATATATTAGAAATTTTTCTTAGTACTTGATGTGACACTTTTCTCAGTTCATGTCATGGATGCAATAGGAGTCAATGTTACATGTATAATGTCAAGGAGATACTAATGATAGCCGGTTAAAACATTTGATAATTTCCTTTATGCATTATTAGTTTTTGATTCTGGACAGAGTATCCTTCATGACAATGATGTTCTTTGCTTAGTAGGAACTTTGCAGTCTGCCTTGAGAGTTCTGCATTGTATAATATCTGACAGTCTACTCTTAGCTGGCCATTGGTTTTCCAAAATTTGATTTGCTGTTGTATCTCCTAATAGGCTAGTACTGAATCTTAATTTGCAATTGAAAATGAAAATTGTTCATTTTTCATAATAAAATATTCTACCATTTTTCTAATTTACACATTTCAATCCCGTATTCTTTCTAAAACATTTGTTATGACGAAAGAAAATAAAGCAGTTAACTATGGTTTAGGATGGCAGTTGTAGCATACAAATTTTCACTTAGTGTTGTTAGCTGCTAAATATCTATATCCGTTCTGTATTTAAACCTATAGATGAGAATGATATGGTATGTGGTTGGTTATGTTTGTTTGATTAATATTCTGACTTGCAGATGGGTCATTCTTGGTATGCTATATTATCAGTTATCTTTGCTGAACTGTTTTATAATATCATCTCATCTGGATTTATTTGTTTCTGGTTGGGTAGGTTGTTGATGGACTGGATTCTCTTAATCAAGATGGTTCCCTCTCTACTTTAAATTCCATTAGGCAACTTATTTCTGGGAATCCTAACACACTGGTTTTCAACAATTCCTCTGGCAATGCATGTGTTCCAGCTCTGCAAAATCTTTTCTCAGGAGAAATTTATAGATTGTCGCTTAATAATTCCGTTTGCAATCAGAGTGCATGCATTGTCCAAAACATAAATGTCTGCTCTTCTGCAGAAGAAAAACTTTTGAAGGTATGTAAATGACAGCATCCGGATGCCTATTTTTGATACTTAATTATTTTTGTGGATTGTAATATAATTTTGCATCTTTCCATACTCCAAAAATATGAGTAAAGCATTGGTTCTTTCGTCTTGTTCCATTTGTATTTTGTATCCTATTTCTGATATTTGTTAGAAAACTGTAATCTGATGTCGACTCGAGACCTGTCATAAAAAAAACTATATTCTTGTAAACAACAGAACCACACTTTGCAAGAGTTGGTATCTAGTTCTTCAGTATGATAATTGAAGTTATGTGCCTCAATACAGGAGGCTAAATTGTCTGATAAAATAATTAATTATAATACAAAGTAGAAGATGAATGGCATATAGAGAGATATTGTGACAATATATTAAAATTTGTTGTTCAATTCAACAGAGAAAAAACAACCACCGCGTGTTAGTCCCAAACTCTGCCTATGTGAGTTTAGCAGAGCATATGCTCTAAAGCCTGCAAAATAGGGTTGGCTGTAGTATGCTGCCAGCATAAAAAGAACTGAAAGACACGTACAACCCAATTAAGGTTAGTTACCAAAAAATAAAAAGAGAAGGTTGTGATTTGCATTGGTAGGAAACGTTATATTTGTCCTTGCTTGTCACAAATACAGAAAATCTGCAAAAATGGACCATACACAACATATGAAGATATACATGATGAACAGGTTCTTCGCTTGTTCAAGGTCGAACTAAGCCATAGTAACATATTCTGAAATAAATAACATACCATTCTTCTTCTTTTGTTCCTAACCCTGAAATGTCCATCATCTTTTTCTGAACTAGCACTTTACTTCGAGAACTTTTACAGGGTATACAAGTTTTGAGTGGTGCTTATGACAATCGACAATGCACCCATCAGTTAAGGGTGCTATACATTGTTGGAAAAGATCACAAGTCTTTTGATTTGGTAAAAGCCCTGGAAATGAATGGTTATTCTGTCTCCAATGTTGATACTTCAGATGCTGATAGCAGGTCGGTATTAAACTGAAACCTTCCAATATATTTTGCAGAGCATAGATTGGTCTTGAGTCATCATCTAGTGGTCAGTTGATTTTGAACTAAGGGACATAAGCTGCAACTGCGTCTATGCTCTCACTTTCTCAGCATTAAATGTGGTTTCTTAATTATATTACTCTGTATCTATTTTTCAGTCTGTATTAATTCATATTATTCTGTCTCTTTACCAGCCTGGATATGGACTGCATAACAAGACCTGTAATCTCTGTCATAAATACCAAGGATGTTGGTGCTATCGATTTGGACATCTATGAGGTTGTAATTTTGCTAAATTGTCTTCTCTCCATCGACAATTATGTACAAATTCTTACAAGAATGGCTCGGTACACTATCCATGGAATTCTGCATAGCTTTTTGACTGAAGAAGATGCAATGCTTGCTGGTCCTTTAATTGAAATTCTTGAGCAATGTGGGCAGGCTGTGCCTGAAGCCCTTAGAACGTTGCAACCTTAAGACTTAAGTGTTGGAATCATGAAGTTCATATTTCTTCATTGTTCTAATATTTTTAACTGCAGTTTTGTCCACATTGTTTCAATAGCCTGAAATTTCTTCACCAGAAACATATTATGCGAAATTTCTTTGCCGGACATTCAAGAATTGTACCAGGATGACAGCCTCCCATACTATTGGAATCATGCACTTTAGCAGCAGGTAGGATAACGGACAGCTGATATGCAGCTGCTGGTAATGATAATTATGGTTTTTTTTTTTTTTTTTTTTTTTTTTTGGAGTTAAGAATACAGCATATGTTAAAAAGAATTACCATTCACTGGTGGGTTTACCCTATTTATCTGCGTTTCTTAAGTTTTCTGTGCTAACTATTATGGAAGAAGTTTAAATTGTAGGAAAAATGAGGAATCTAATTATTATTTGTTGAAATTGTTAAATACATGGTTTGAATTCAAACTACACTAGCATTACGTGGAATAAATTTAAGTTTGAATTCTCCTTGAAATAAAAATAGAATGATTGGAATTGAGGAGGTGATTCTAGAAAAATAAAAATGAAGAAGTTGAAGTATTTTGAGAAAGGTTGGTGGTGGGAACCAAGTAGGCTAAGGATGTGGCATCATACAAAGAGTGATTAGATTTAGATTTAGATGAAATGAAGGCTTTCGTATAATGATGCTTCTGTTAATTCTTTCTTAATCCTTCCTTCTTTTGACTCTGACATTACATCTCTCATCTTAATACTTAATTTCCAAGTTTGACCAATAATTTCATTATTTTTGCTCTTATGTCCCCACTTTGTCCCTTGAGATTTTCTTTTGTAGACAATACATTAATTGATGGCACCCACCAAGAATGTGTCATTCTATTCATTTTACCAATTTAGGATATTCTATGTCTAATATTCAAATATTTTTACAAGTTTTAAATCTCATAGGTCTTTTCTCTCCATGATTATGGCAAATTTATAGGTAAAATTAAAAGAATCTTCATTTGTTAAACCGTTCGTACTGGTTTGGTCGATTAATTATGAATTGAAACCAAATTGTGAGTTGTTAGTTTTAGTTATGGTTTATTATGAGTATTATTTTAATTATAACTGATTGATTCTAAACTGCTGGTTTAGACCATTTGAATAAATAAATGGTAAGACCTAAATGCAAGCATGATACAGATCAATATAAAAAAAAATTAAATTAAAAAAACCATTGAACTTGTAGCTTTTGTTTTTTGGAAGCCTACGGTTTTCAAGAATTTGTTCAGATTCAATTCAGTAGGAAAAACTGCATATGATAGATCTCAAATCCGAGACTTTTTTAAGCAAATCCAAATCGTTTACCATTTATAGCAATCCATTAATTTTTGGTTCTTATATTAGAATGCAGATTCAACAACAACAATATAATAATAATTATTATTATTAGTAATAAATATAAAATGATTTAGATTAACTTAAATCCAATGTTGTTTGTAGGGCATATTAGTATCCAGAAATTAGTATGATTGACCAATTATTTTTCTCTTGCTATCAACTCTTTTGAGTCTAACATGTAAAGCAATAATGGGTAGTGGGCATGAAGAAGAAAGATGAGGAATTTTGTTGCTACAAACAAGTAAAGCATCATCAATTCAATTAACATCATTTGATAAATTATTTGGTCATTAATTCAATGGTCTAAAGACTACCTTTTTCCCCCTTTCATTAAGATAAGTTTAGGTGAGTTTAAAAGAAACTTCAAATTACCACATCAAACATGTTTTTTGGACTCACCATTGTTATTATTATTATTTGTTCAATTAAGAAATCAATGACATCTCACTATTTTGATTCTTATTGTTATTGTTAATCAGTACTTATTGCTTTTAATCATATTTATTAGAAGCATTCTTCTACAAGTTGAACTTAAAGCATATTCTGTGGCTGTGCCTCTTAGCATTTTTCTTCTTAAACAAGTTGACATGTCAAATTTTCCAGTTCAAAAATTTATATCACATTTATTTAAAATATGATATAAATAATATATCTCTTTTTATTAATTATATTCATAAATCCATAGATGAATTGATTGAGTATTCTTTTTATTTTTATATTACATGTACAATACTACAATTTAGTTTTAATACTAAATTATAGTTACAAATATCAATGTTAAACCTGCAGCGTACTTGTATTATATTAAAATTATTTTTTATGTTTATTTAATATTAAAATAGTAATTATTTTAGAATTTATTACTTTAAAGTAAACTAAACTTTTTTTTTAATATGAACTTTTGATTGTTTCTTAATTATTATTATTATATTTTATGATTATGGTTAGGAACAAATAAAGGTATAAGTGTAAAAGAAATTTATCTATATTAAAAGCTTTTAGTATTGAAGAGATTAATGGTTCATACTACCCATTCCAGTATAAACACAGTTACACATTGCAAATCAACCAAAATTAGTGTTTAATATTTTGACCTAAAGTCTATTGTATATATAAGTGTTTTAGTTTATTTAATTAATGATTTTTTTTTATAAAAAAAAAAGAAAAAACCTTATTTATGCTATCTAAAAATCTAAAACACTTTATTTTTCAAAGTTATTAAATAATAAAATAAAAGGACAATTGGTTGAATTTCTTTTGAATTTTTATAAAATTAGTAAAAATTAATATATATTTCAATATGTGTAAAGATGAAATACAAGACACTTAAAATAAATTATCGAATGCATAACAAAAAGTATAAAAATTGTATGTGACAAACTGAGTCTTCTAATAAAATTTTAAATTTTATTTCTACATTCAGTAAAATATTAATGGACATTTTATTTTTAAATATTTAACATTTTTGGCATACATATAAATAATTACTGCATTTGAAATTGTACTAATTAATCCACATCAAATTTATGTTTTATGAGTTAGATTGGGAAATTTGGGAAAGAGGTAGTTGAAGCTGGTGTGAGATTAAAGGTACTGAAATGAATAATGTATTAATGAAGTGATTAGTGATTAGAATTATTAAAATTTTCAATTACGATAGTGATTAAGTGGTCGGGTTTATGAAAATCCTCACTTACCAATATGATTAATGATCTATATATAATAATTGGTTCAAATTCCTGTACAAATGATTACAACCTTTCCATCTTAATTTGAATTCCTACTTCATCCTTTTTTTTTATTTTATAGTTCTTAAATTTTGCAGGTCTTATGAAACACTAATTCTCGTATGGGAACAAAAATCTGTAGTTAAAATTTTATAATTTGTTGTATTCCCTCTGTTTTTACTAGGATAATAATATTCTCATTTATCTCAAATTTTGTAGGTTTAAGTAAACTTTGAATTTTCGAGAGTACTCAAACTCGAGTGTTGTAGCGATTTTTTTTTTTTTCCGAATATGTAAGATGTTACTGACAGACTAGATAACATAATAATATGGTTGACAAAAATCAGTTCGAAACTTTTACATATTACAAATTTCGTGAAAAGTAAAATGATCAATCAAGTCACGCCCGCACTCTAATTTTATTTATTACATGATTAATTTCTTGTATAAAATTCTAAGTTTACCCTATCTGAGTCTTTATATTTAAGAACTAGAATCCATTGACCACTTATTTTTATTTTTATTTGTGAGTTATTTCCGATTGATTGGAGACTTGTATATAAATAGGGCCATACCCACATTAATAAAGCACGACCAAAACTACCATTACCAAATTTTTAATATATACTTTGTATATAAATAGTTGTAGGTCCGATTTTTACCATATGAATTTGATCTTATTGTAGCAACCGTATTGGTATGTTCAACTCTTTTAACCTATAAATTGCTTGATTAGGTAAGTTATATAATTATAGGAAACTAATAAAAAGTTTCATAATTAAATTAATAATTAATTACATAATGATGAGAGACATTTTGCTCATAAGAAAGATGTTGAAAATGGTCCCATGAATGCTTGGATGAGTGTTGCAGACACCTTCAAATCATTATACTCTAAAATCCCAAGCAACCTTTCTTTCAAAAACAATCCTATCTTTGGAAATCACAATAAATTTCCTACATTCAAAATTAACCCATAATTGATTTTATTTTTTTCATCCTACATCAATATGATATATCATTCATAATAAAATAAAACTTAAGAAATATATATATTATTGGAAATATAATTACACATAGTAACGGACTCAACTCTAATACCAATTGGAGTTAAAATATTTTATATATTCTGATCACATACCAAATAATGATAAAAGTGTGATGAGTTTATAATTGTACGAATGAGGTATAATTTTTTAGAAAAATTAATTGGTTTTTTGTACGATGAGTTCATCATCCATTATAATTGTATGTGGTCTTGGGGACGATTATGTGTTATTCGAATACTTCATTAAAAAAAGATTTATTAATAATGTGAGAGTGTATATGCATATATAATCCTTACTTAATATAAAAAAAAAAATGTAAGTACATTGATATATTTTGGACAAAATCAGGGTAGGTGAAAAAAAAAAAAATAATACAAAGTATCAATCAAACATCCCATCTAAATTATGATTTAAAAAATTGAAAGAAATGTATGTTCAATAAATTAATGAATCTTAGATGAGTAGTCATAATCCTTTTGACTAAACTAACCATTTCTTATAAACTGTGTTTATATAAATAGGTATATAAGAATTAAGCACCACATTAAGAATTAAGGTTGAACGCACTCAAAAAACCTCTTTTCCTTTTAGATAGCAATAATAATTTCAACGTTAGAAGAAAGAAATTAGAGTATACATAGCACAATACCCTCTTCTTTCTTTTATCACATGCAAAAGTATAATGTGGGTGTGGTCATCAATGGAGTAAACCCAGCTTCCATTATCAACTTACTGACATTTTTACAGCTAGCTGGACACATTGGCTAAACGTAACTCGAAAGCAATATTCATACATCTAAACCCACAAACCTTTCCATTCTTCCTCTCTTCGCAAAGGGTATATAAAACACACTTACATTGCACCCATATTTGTCATTCACTACTGTTGATTTTTGTTTTTTTTCTCTCATTTTGTTATAGTTTCAATGGATAGTCTATCTTCTTCTTCTTTGACTATTTTCCCAACTACGTTTCGTGGCAATCAGAATGATGTTACGAGTCAGCTTAATCTCATCTGGCAAGTAGTGAAAGCACCGATTATTGTGCCGGTTTTGAAACTAATGGTGATAGTGTGCTTAGCCATGTCAATAATGCTATTCATTGAGAGGGTGTATATGGGTGTAGTGATCGTATTTGTAAAATTGCTTGGAAAGAAACCAAGCAAGAGGTATAAATGGGAGCCTATGAAGGATGACATAGAGCTTGGCAATTCTTCTTATCCTATGGTTTTGGTGCAAATTCCAATGTACAATGAAAAAGAGGTACTTAACTTATTCATACTTTGACCTTTTTAAAGTAAAATTTTATATAAAATCCTAGCACTTACTTTTAATATTATTAGTACTTAATTTGTACATTTTATAGTATTATTCTTCTTTATTTTTATTGTTCAATAATTAAATTCTTAATTATTAGGATTTTATTAATGAATGAATAATATTTTTTTGTGATAAAAGTAATTGTTAAAAATCTTTTGAGTCAATTTTTTTTTTTGTTTTTTAGAATGTGCAAAATGATGATAATAAATTAAAAAAAATGCAGGTATATCAGCTGTCAATAGGAGCAGCATGCGGGCTATCATGGCCGTCGGATCGGATAATAATACAAGTGCTAGATGATTCAACAGACCCAGGAATAAAAAGCTTAGTGGAAATGGAATGTCAGAGATGGGCAAGCAAAGGGATAAACATAAAGTACGAAATAAGGGACAATAGAAATGGGTATAAGGCAGGTGCCCTTAAAGAGGGTATGAAACACACTTATGTCAAACAATGTGACTTCGTAGCTATTTTTGATGCTGACTTCCAGCCTGAACCTGACTTCCTTTGGCGTGCCGTTCCTTTTCTTGTCCATAACCCTCAAATTGCTCTTGTTCAAGCTCGCTGGAAATTCGGTAATTTTTCTTCTGCTTAATTTGTGATCATGTCTAATTTGTAATTAAGACATAAGCGAGTGATGACCTGAGATGAGCGAGTGATATTGTGGTAAAATTGAAATGCAGTGAATTCTGATGAATGCTTGATGACAAGAATGCAAGAAATGTCATTAGATTATCATTTCAAAGTGGAGCAAGAAGTGGGTTCTTCAACTTATGCTTTCTTTGGTTTCAATGGTAATTAGTATTCTAATTTCATATACATGAAATTTCTTTTATGTCTTTAAACTAATACAGCATTTAAGAAAATTACTTTTATGAATACATAAAATATAGGCACAGCTGGTGTATGGAGAATTTCAGCTCTTAATGAAGCAGGAGGATGGAAAGATCGAACCACTGTAGAAGACATGGATTTAGCAGTTCGTGCTAGTCTCAAAGGATGGAAATTTGTCTATCTTGCTGATCTTAAGGTTTCTTCTTATCACTAATTGTTTAAAATTTTAGTAATTTGATATCTTACACTAATTAATTTAAACAATCCATTAGGTGAAAAATGAATTACCAAGTACATTCAAAGCATATAGATACCAGCAACATAGATGGTCATGTGGCCCAGCAAATCTCTTCAAGAAAATGGCAATGGAAATAGTAAGAAACAAGGTATATATATATATATGTTCTTTCTTCTTCTTAGATTCTATTTTGAAAGACTGATTAAAGAATTAATTAATGATATGTAAACTAATACTAATATTAATTAAAATTACTCGAACATTTATGCAGAAAGTGTCAGTTTTGAAGAAGATGTATGTGATATACAGTTTCTTCTTCGTAAGAAAGATTGTAGCCCACATTGTAACATTCCTATTTTACTGTGTGATATTGCCTGCAACTGTATTAGTTCCTGAAGTTGAAGTTCCTAAATGGGGATCTGTTTACATTCCTTCTACTATTACTCTCCTCAATGCTGTTGGAACTCCAAGGTCTACTTTTCCTTTTTCTTTCTTTTGTTTTTCTATTTTTTACTTTCATAAACAGATTTTGCTAATGGCAGAGCAATCACTCTTTTATAAACTTAAATCTAATTCATAGTCTGCTCTGAAATTAGCAAAAAATTTGCTCTGGAAGACTTTTATATATATATATATCTTATTATTTGTTTTGACTGTAAATTTTGCAGATCACTACATTTGTTGATATTTTGGGTATTATTTGAGAATGTGATGTCTCTGCACCGAACAAAGGCAACATTTATAGGATTATTAGAGGCAGGAAGAGTTAATGAATGGGTTGTCACTGAAAAATTAGGAGATGCTCTTAAGACTAAAGTTAGTGCCAAAGCTACTAAGAAACCTCGTCTTAGAATTGGAGAAAGGTATGTTTATTATTGGAAAAACTACTTTTAGTTTATAATTGTTCTTTAAATACAATATTTTAGTCTAAACTGCAATGATTAAAATAGGATAATGTATTAAATTAATTTTGCAAATAAACAGAATCCATTTGCTAGAGGTGGGAGTTGGAACATATCTGTTCATTTGTGGGTGCTATGATTTGACATATGGGAAGAACAAGTACTTCATCTACTTGTTTCTACAATCAATTGCTTTCTTCGTTGCAGGAGTTGGGTATGTTGGGACTTTTGTACCCAATTCGTAGTCTAAATATTTTGGTATTCAGTTCAGCTTCTTCCTCTACAATTTTTTTGGATAAATTTTGTAATTGTTGAAGAAAGTAAATGCTATTCATTCTTTAGTAATGAACATAAGAAGAATATTATTCTGTATTAGTTGACAAACTGAAAATTATTGTAGCTATTGTGTAGTATATGGGGTTTGGAAGAAAAACAAAAGGAACTGCTGAATATACAATTTAGATTGTATTGTTTGAATATTTGGAAATAAAAATAAAATGTGAAAATGATGGTTATGGTTTAAGATGTATAAAATGAAATTCTATACATCTGCATTTGACTATATTATTTAAATGGACTGGGAATAAAATTATTTGAATGGGACCAGAAAAAAAGGACTTTTTTTTTTTTAAAGGGTCTCTTTCATCTTTTAAAAAATTAAAATGGCCATTTTTAATAAATTAGCACTAAAAAAATCTTTTTATAAATACAAACACTCTGAAATAACCCATAACAAAAATAAATAAAAAAATAATTATATTCAAAAACTGTTAAGAAAACAATTTATAAAAATTTTATACGGAAATAATGCATTTAAGCTTGAATTTCAATGTCAGCAATTATAGAAAAAATAGTCATAATATGTTTATAAAAATTTTCACAAACTCTTCAAAACATTTATATATATATATACTAAAATTTTCACAGCCTATTCAGAACATATGTTCTACATACTAAAGATGAAAAAGAATTATTTTAGTCTCAGTTCAAAAATTTAAAGAAAGGGCCAGTGGGTTTTCCAAGGCAATTAAGGGGTGTTCCTCGTTATTGTGTATAAGTTATTTGTATTTTCCAAGTTATGCACAATAAATTGAAACTAAATGCTATTTTTTTTCTTTATAAAACTGACTAAATGAGATATTTTGGGAGCAAAAAGACAATATCTGACAATGGACAACGTGCAAATAGTTTATATAATATTTGGAATCAAACCAAACATGTCAGATTCCATTTACATTAATTTGGTAATTAGGTTTGGTTTTAGGTGACATTTGTTTATTTCATACAAATGTACATGAAAACTGAAACTTAAATTTTCTAAAATTATATAAATTTGAATTGTTCTGATTTTTTGTAGTTGTTGGGGTTAACATTTCAAACTAGTCGCCAAAGTCCAACAATAAAATTGCCATAAGCATCTTTTACAGCCTTAAAAATAATTGCACACATGGACTTGTGTGTTTTTAAATTCACTTGAACAGAAAAATTATTACATTTACAAGTGATACATTCCCACAACAAACACTCAAAGCAACCATCGATTATGTTTTAGTTTGTAGATTACGTAGCTCCACATTTCTGCCATCATTACATGTATCTGCAAAATGGCAATAGAAAAGCTTCCAACTCCAAAATATACATCTATGCACAGAATCGAGGATGCAAATACCAGACCCAGACCATTGGGACTGGACGGTTATTAAGTACAGTCTGAATATAATTTCAGGTCATAATGCCGTTAACAGAAACAGAAAACTATACAGTATGTAGTTTTGTCAAAATATTGTAAAACGGTATGTGTCTGTGTTCTAAAGGGAACAATCAGAACTTCTATATAGCATACATAAGGGGCCATGAACCACTTTTCCAATCAGTATTACTGAATAATGATTTTCCCCCTTTTAATTCACATGTACATCACTGCTAGCAATTCTACGAAAAAATGCAGGAACAAGTATATCTCAAGGCAGACCCAAATGTGAAACTGATATGCAAGTTTCAGAAGACCAGCGGCAGCCAAAAATTCATTATGTGGGGGCAAAGTAGGGAAAGAAATTCAGAACAGCAAGAAATGAATTAACTAATTTGATGTATTGGCTGGATTTCAATTTGTAAATCAATCCTAGAAACTACACAAAACTTATGAAGCCCATTTGCTTGAGAGTTGCTGCAGCAAATCCAATGAACTTAGAGAGAGAGTCTGTCCAATTTAGCTGAAAACCTTACAGTGCAGAAAATAAAAAGATCTCCCTGCAGTATTTATTTTGCTGATCCACAGGCTGCTTATTCTATGAACCGCACCCAATTTCTAAATTTTCACTTTCTGGTAACTCCGGCCCAAGGTCTCCAATATATCGTAATGACCATATCCATGAAACAGCACATTAATGGGATTGACTTCATCTTGACGATACTCTTCACCATAATTTGCTATGTTTACCAAATTACCTGATGCCCTATCAACCATGAAGACTGATATAATAGTCCTGAGACGATGAGTGAGAATACTTGTTAATTTTTGAAACCAAAAGTAAAACAAAAAGATTTCAAGCTTAGGAAGCAAAAAATACAATGACAGTATTTTCAGTAACTCTTTAGAATGACAACATAAATTCACTCTGACATTTAAATTCTCATCGCAATTCAAGTCATTTAATTTTGGCCCAATACTACATAGTCTAAGCATAAAATAAAATGAGATAAGAATTAGAAGCGAGAAGCCATGCAAAGATTACATCAAGGATTGGCTGAGTGTGCGCTAAACTGCATGGTATTCATGTTATGGCAATCTAAGTATATCAAGATAAGAAGGAACAGTTTAAAACTCACTTCAAAACATGAGAAGCCATCAACAACTCAGGTTCTCCACCCCATACATAAGGTTGTTGAATTCTCTTGATATATGAATCAAAATCGCCTTCTATAAACCTAAATTGATTTCATAACAGAGAAAGAAAACGAAATAAGTATCATTCACAGCATGTGTTAGTAAATAAAAGAGAGAATCTGCAAATTCGAGAAGTGCAAAGCTTACCACTCAGTTTCTTCCCGTCTCTTTAAAAGCTCATCTACTACCTATAAAATCCCATTTACTTAGCCATCGATCAACAGCTTACACATATAGAGCAAAATTGAAATTTTAATCAGCATTATAACTCACTTGAGCTCTTAGTTCATCAGCAAGTTCTCTCTGGCGATTTTCATCAGGTGCTTCTTCCCCACTTCTCAAACAAGCCACATGGGCTATAGCTCTGAACAAACATCGTCCATCGGCCAGCACTCCTGCACCACCTTCTTCTTAGATTCCATATATTCAGAAAGATTTTGTGTCTATCCATCTATATATCTATGTATTGTACCACATAAGTGCATACACATTAGTCATTCGGATTGGTGGATTGTGAAATTGTTGAATTCCAGAAAAAAACATGGAATTTAAATTTCACAACTTTTGAAATTAAAGAAGTTAAGAACTAAATATGAAATTCTCTCTTCCAAAAAGTCATTGATCACAGATTTGAACCCTTTATTTTCTCTACCAAAGGAAGAATATTCAAATTCCAGCATTGAAATCCTGTCAATACAACTGAAGGGGATTGATTACAGTACCAATCTATAGCTTATAAGTATCTGGTAGATGAAAAGACAAAGAAATCATTGCTGCTATTAAAAAACATCTCCACAAAAAAGAGAAACAGCGGACTTTCTTTAAAATTATAGATTCTCCTTAAGTTTACCAACATGTGTTCAAATCAAAATCACAAATGACTAACAAGAAAGCCTTAATTCTATTGACCAGTTTATTTCCCCGAAAGGAAAAGGGGAGAACAGTTACAATTTCCTAGAAAGTTTAAATATTTGATTTTTGTTATTTACTTTTTCAATTTAATTGTCAAGTTCATTCAGGAGTTTTGCTGGAATTTCCTTATTTGGAGTTATAAATAATCATAAAATACTTCCACACAAATAGAGAAATGATTAAACGCTGCTGAATCGCAGCTGGAAGAGAAGGATATTCGGTGTGACAGCTAAATCCATCAAAAGAATAAAAATTTAAAGTAATCTTAACCTTGTTGGTTACATCGTCAAGTGAAATTTTTAGTTGAAAAAAAAAAATCAAATAATTTCATCCCCAGAATCTCTTTTAGACAAAAAGAAACAATTTTTTATATTTTTTGCAATTTATGCATTCTCATTGGGTAATATCTTCAAACAGTTACCATTCAAAATTTATATATATATTTTTTAAAAATTTTCAAAAATAGAAATAAGAACAAAATTAAATAAATGAACATAATCGCCAAGTTGCATAACGAACCTGTAACCTTGAAATCAGCAGAAGTGTCATCAATCCCATTTGAATCGGGAGTATCATTACTACTGCTACTCTTATCTTCAGCAACCACCGCTATTTCACTACTGACGTCCGCCGCCGTCGCAATTCCGATTGGGGGAAGGCTGCCGCAAACTCCAAAAAGGAGCCAAGCCGAGTCCGGCCGATGAAGCCATCGGGCAGGTCTAGAATCCCATGCCACATTCCATGATCCTTCGCCTCTAGGCTCAGCCAAAAGCCCTTTGACATTATTACTATTCCTCCTCTTAAAACCGGAGGGCTGGATCAGGTGCCATATATAGGTGGCGGCAGCGGCAGCACTACCACCACCACCACCGGTTGAACCTAAAATTCGACAGCCACCAGAGTGGTGGCGCCGCCAATTGGAACTGGGAAAATCAGGAGATTGAAGGGAACGATTACAGTGGGTAGCAGAAGAAAAGGTAAGAGAGTGAGTGAGAGAGTTGAGGATCCGAGGTTTAGGACGAGCGCAGAGCACACCGAGCATAGCAGTGGTAGTTGATGCTAATTTGCGCTGCCTGCGCTTTTCTTAAACTACGCGCCCATAGCAGAAAAGCTATTTTGTATGTGTAGAGAGAAATTTTAGACGGCGAAATATCATTTTAGGGAAGGGAAGGGAAGGAAGGAAGAGAAGAGAGGAAAGGGGTTACGTAGGGTCCACGAGATATTTGGGGGAACCAGCTCCTCTTTCTGTTTGAACGAGTCGACTCGATACTCCAGCAATTCCCTTTTTTTTCTTTTTTCTTATTTTTTTACTAATTTCAATAATTTTAGTGGCAATAATTTAATTTAATATTAGCCAATAGATGCATGAGATGTTGATTATCCTAAGTTTTAATATTATAAGCTACAGAGTTTTCAATTTCTACTAACTATATTATCATTTAATACATTAAAAAAAAAAGCTATTGTGGCCTCTTAATATTATCTATAATATGGCTCGCAAATTTTATTACTTGCTTAAAAAAAATACTTATTAGGTAATTCTTTTATTTAATCAAGTAAGATAGCATATAGCGTGCACTCAATCTCAATGTAAATAATAATATTTGTGTTTTTCTTTTTAAGAGTTTAATGTATTAATGTTATTTTTTTGGAAGAAATAATTTTTTTTAAATAAAATATAATTATGTTATTTAATGTGTCGTTTAATCAATTATTGACCAAAGTAAATAACCCACTATTTTTAGAAGAATCCCAATTTTTTTTTTTAAGTAAAGAAGAATTCCACTTTTAAAATTAATAGAAGTTTATAAAATTTGTAAAATTGTGATTGAAATAATAATAATAACTCAATCTAAGAAAAATAACTTAAAAGGACTTCAAAAATATTTAAATCCTTATGTAATTTTTTTTTATGCATAAGTTTAGAATAATTGAAGTTAGAGTGTTCCTAAAAAGAATTATTGAAGGTAGTGTTGGTGCATCAAGTTAGTAAGTACACCAACTAAGAGAAATGAGTGTACTTAATTAAAATTTCAAAGTAATTGACTGTCAAAATTCAACTATTTGAATTTATGGTAAGATAATTTCATCATGTGTATATATATATATATATGCTCACACATTGAGACTCTAAATTATAAGATTGGAATATTTTAAAATGTAAGAAAAGTCATATTTTAATAGATGTGTATGTATTAAACATGATACAAATGATGTAGCCACAAAAATTTGTCTATAGAATTTGTAACATGTTGGGCAGAATAATTGTTAAAATAATATATGAATTATTTAGAGTTATAGATATTTTTAATAACTATCTATAAAATATTGTTTTTTAAAATGATAAATTCCATTAATTGATTAATAATATTAGTTGAATAGATGATTTAATCAGAAATAAAAAATATAATAATAAAAAATTAAAATCTTGTTTAGAGTATTTTCAGATTTTAAAACTTGACAAAAAGGATTAATTTAAGTAAAAAATTGATCATTCTTCGCATTAAATGATAAAATGAAGTCTTTGCATAGCATTTTCAATGCTTTTATGCTTTCAAAAACTTATTACATATTAAACACACAAAAAAACTATATTAATTCAGAAACATGTTTCATTATTAGATCAATAATTTTTATTATATCTCAAACTATCAAAATTAAATAAAATTACATAAACAAATTCAATATTACACCAAAACAGACGAAAATCATAAATAATATATGTTTAAACCAAATCCTTGAAGAAAAAAAAATTAAAAAACATTGCTGAGAATCCAGTTTAAGAGATTAGTTAAATTTCATTAATTATTCATTATTAGACAATTCATCATTATTTTTTGAGTTTACTACTCATCTTATAAACAAAATAATTTATTATATGCTTTTATATTTTTTATATTTAATCAACTTTAAAAGTGGTGTGACATTAAGATAGGTGATAAAATTTTTGCTCTCAAGCTGAGTTCAAATTTCCTATTTAAATCGGGTTGCATGAGTTTATAATTATGTTAAATATTTAAAAACAAAATATTAATTTTTTTATAAAAAAAAATTGAAATTATGTAAAAAAAAATACATATGATATTAAAAAAATTAAATTATTTTAAAAAAAAAAAAAAAAAGAAACCCTGTTGTAAAACACAATTATTATACCAACTTTATTATACATCACCAGATAGAAAGTTGTGCTACCTTATTGGACCGTCCTCTATTAGTATAGCATATACTCCATCTAGTCCAACCAAATATCCAAACACAATATTTGGGTCGAATACATTTTTCACCATTTTCTTTTAAAATATTATACTATTATTTAAAATTTATTAATTTTCTTTTCAAATCAAATATAAAAGGTTAATAATACTCTATTGAAATCATTAAATTAGTTCCAACCAATCATCAATACAAACTTAATATAAAATTTTATAAATTTATAAATATATATAAATCTATCTTAAATTAAACTACTTAAAATATATCTAAAAGAAATTTATTATTGACACAAAGCAAGATATTGTTGTAGCATATTCAAAAAATCATCGTTCACTTGGAAGTGGTTAGGTTACGTAAGTGCACATGGAAATTTGGAGATGTCTTTATTTGACTGGGATAAGCAAATATTATTATTCTAATCATCTTTTTTTTGCCAACGATGATGCGTTAATCACGTGGCTTCTATTAAGGCTTTTTTTATTATTTTTTTAAAAAACTATAAACATACTTTAAAATGCATTGGCAGCATCGAATTTTAGCAATCAAAATTTAGATTTCACTTATCAAAAAATATTACCACTTTATGAATTAGAATATTTAGTAGTTGGTGCTAAAAACTTGTAACTAATGTGGTCTATGTTTCTTATTTATTTTTACAATCATAGCTAAAGTTGTGAAATTGGTTGCTTGAGTGGGTAGTTGAAGAAAAGTATCGTGAGCAGATTGTTTGTCTTGTTCGCTTTGTACTTTTGTCTCTTCCCCAAATTACAAGTTTTTTTACGTATAAATATATTTCACCACAATTTTTACGTATTTTTGTAAAAGTTTGTAAATTCCTAATTTGGAACCATGATTTTTCAAAATAAAATACTTTTACCATACCACAAGTCAATACATGTCTTACATATATTTCATATATTAACAGATTTTAACCCATCATCTCTCGCCAATCTATCATTAGACCATAGCTAGCCGATCATCTTGACTAGCCAATCGTCAGATTATCATTAATATTTTATTATTTTATTATATTTAAAAAAATAAAAAAAGTGATAAAAAATAAAACAAATAAATGTGTATTTTTATTATCTTTCTTAAAAATTTGTACTATTTAATAAATCAAAAACTTTGCTATAGTAGTCCGTTAACTTAAAGAAAATGCAGAAAAAAGAGAGAAAGAGCTAATTATATGGAACTAAATATACACTTACGTGATGTGTGAATTTAAAATTTATTTAGCTACTATATTATTTCACGAAATAATTTAAAAGTATGTATACAATCATCACATATATTTATTTTAAAATTAAAATTTCATTTATATATAATATAATAAATTTTTGTTGTTTAACTTACTTGAACTTATATTAACCTATAAAATAACTTTTATTTAAAGTGATTAAAAATTTTGACATGTAATAATATTATATATTTATATAAAATAAATTCATTAATAATGTAAACTTTGATTACTATTATGATTGTTTTATTATTAAGAACAATAGAAATAATTTACATAATGGTGTTGCACAAATTATTTATAGATAAAAATTTATTTAAAATATTAATTACTTATTAGTATTTTTTATTATTTATGCTATACAATATGTATTACATTTTTAAAATTAGCATGTTTTTAAAATATTGTTTTAAATTTTTTATAAAGTTATCATAGAATATTTTATTTTAAATATTATATTTTAATAAATATTAATTAAATGCAGTGGTGAAAATGTAAATATTATTTTTAAAAAAAATATTATTCTTTTTATAATTATTAAATAATAATAATATTTTATTATAATTTATTAATCTAATATATTTTAATATAACTATAACTAGCATTTAATTAATTTTAAGTAATTAATATAATAATAATTATTTTTTGAAATAAAAAAGTTATGTTAATATTTTAAATGTTACATGAGTCACGTCATTTTATATATTTTATTATATGTTTATTTATAAAAATAGATTATGGATTTAATAAACTTTTAATTTTAATAGTGTTATTACTTATGAAAAATAAAAGTAAATAATTTTACTAATGCAATATATTAACCATTTCAATACAATAGAAATTAATAGAAAAGTTAGAATAAATTATTTTTTATAGAATAAAAGAAATACTAATTAAAAAATAACATAAAGAATATGAATAATTTGATGATATTAAGTGTAATTAATTTTAAAAATTAAAAAAATGATATTTAAAGTTTAGATTAATTCTCAACTTTTATACATAGAATTAGTATTTTTTTTTTCTATTTATAAATTTTGTAAGTCTGTCACTTATTGTATACAAATCTTATTGAAAATTGAGTATTAAAACTTATTATGTAAAATTTATTTGGTTCTAATTTGGCATTGAAAAGAAGTATGATATTTATAATTTATATCTTATTTTCTTAGTTCATGCATATCATTTAAAAAATCTAATTGCTATATTTATAGAGACTTATCTTGTATACATTTCTAGTTATTTTATCTTTTATTTATTACAAAAAGTTATTTTATTTTCTAGTATTATCATTTCATGATGCTACTCTTTGCTATATCGTTACATGAATTAAGTTAAACTAAAAAACATTTGTTAAAGAGGAATTTTAAAATAGAAAAAGAAAATCTACCTAATCTAACACTATGTCAAATTTATATGCGTAAATTTAAAATCATATAAAAACATACATAATATTTATAACATAAGATATATTATATATTTAAATTTCAAATTTGAAATATAAAACAAAAAAGCATATAATTCATTTAATTTATAAATTAATTTCATTCTTATATTTATAAAAATTGCATTTTATACATTAATATAAAATATAAAATTTATGTTTTAATCATAATAATAAAAACTTGCTATTATATTTTATAAATTTTTTTCATTGAGAGAAGACAAGATGTAGAAAATAAAAATGAGTGAAATAAATTGCTAAAAAAAAAAAGAATGACAATTTTAAATGAGCAATTATTAAAATAAATAAAAATGAAAAAAAAAATATATGAAAAAAGGATTGAATGAATATGTGATGGAGAAAAGTTTTACACGTTTTCTCATACCTAATAGGTAGATATGAAATTTGTTGGCCAAACAAACAATACCTTAGTCTCATAAATAATAAAATTATTTGCTACAAAAATTAAATTTAATGTTATAAAACTTAAAAGAAGTCACTTTTCTATTTCATCAACCTAATTAAAAAGCACATTTGAAACATGAAGGAGTAAGCAAAAGCATCTATCTACCACCGCCACAGGAATATGCGGTACTTAGAGTAGAACACGTGGACCTTCAGCGATAACTCATTCTTCTGAGGCCTGAGGATATTCCAAAGCAGTGATACTGAATGTCTGACAGACCTGTCATTTTTGCTTTACCACCACATTCTCATCATCAACAACCTTCTTTTTTCTTACTCGTTGTGCACGTCATTTCTTTCTTTTTTTTTTTTTCATTAATAAATTTTTTATTCATAAATTCGATCAAATTATTTTTTCTTAAAGTTAATTATATTGTTTCTAATAGGTTTAAAATATGTTTATAATACATTCAATAATAATATATTTCCCAGCTTTTAATTTCATTTATGATTCATATTGAAATTTTTTTCTTTTTGTTTTTCAGAAATATTAAAAATTAAAATAACTGTTTTCAGAAAGTATTTCTTCATGCTCAGTTTCTGAAGTTACTAAAATTGAAATATAATCGTTTACTTAATTTGAAATGTGATAATGCAATTGTGGCCAATTTGAAATATAAGTTTTTTAAACATATTTTATACATTCCTTAAGTGTAATTTCTTAACTCGAATTATTTCTTCTTTTTTTTTAGTTGTAGCCTATTTTCTTATGGTTTAATAGATGGATTCATTTTGTTTATGGTTTATGAGTTTATTTTATTTAGGGTTGAATTTTGATTTATATATTAAGTTATTTTTGTATCACATTGAACTTAAGTTTATTTGTATTGAGCAGAAACGTATTATATATTGACTATAAACTTAATTTAATAGTAAATTTATAAATATAAAAATATATAATAGCATACCTTAAGCTTTTGATAAATGTATTATAAACATATTTTAAACCTGTTTCAAACAATATAATAAACTAATTATAAATCAATCTTATAGCATACAATTATTTTGAAAGTTTAATTTTTTCTTATTCGGTTATTGACAAAGTTCCGATGACTAAACTTTAAGAGCTTTTAAATTATCAATTTTTAGCATATTTTAAATTCTTCTTTATCCATGATAGTTTATGTAAAGTTTCACATTAATCCTCTTTCTTTGTTTAAAGGAAAAATTAATAGTTTGGCTAATATTACTATTTCATCACTCGGTTTTTACCAAATTGCTATAAGGTTATTGACATTTGACTCCGTTAGACACTTTAATTACCGTACCGTTAAATTATTATTTTTCTGTTAAAAAAAAATTTAAATTGGGCCTTCAAGTTAGTTTGGATTTACATTTTCATTATGTTTACAACTTTGATGCTCAATTCACTCCAATTTAATTTTTTTCAAAAAACTCCACTTTCACAGTATTGTAGAATAAAAAATATAAAAACTCATATTACTAGAGACTTTAAATGCACTACACATTCTTAATTTGATAAAATAAAAAAAAATGTACTATTATTATTTTGATTTTTCTTTTAAACATTAAAATAATAATACACTAAAAAATTATGAGTGAGTTTTCTTTTAAACATAAAATTTATCACAAATTGTATAGTATAACATTATTTTAATTCACTACGAGTGACTTCTTTTTATTTGGTGAATTGTATTAGAATTGTTTCTTACACGATCAGAAAATGTATACTTTTTAATTTGTAGCATTGATGGATATCGAATCCACCAAAAATAAAATATGCTCTCCGTAAATAACTAGATTTCAAATTAAAACAAATAAAATAAAAGGGATTAAAAATTAAAAAGAAAAATTAATTATCAAAAAATTAAAACTAGCAACAGAATTTACTAATAAACTGAAATGATGATAAACGAATTCAGTTAAGGCATACCGCGGCGCGGAGTTTGATTCGATTAATCATTGATTCAAAAATAGTTTCTTAATTCATATTACAGATAAGTTCTAGACAGGAAGAACGTTGACTCAACCAATTCAACCGTAATAATAGGTTGCTAAGATATGATCTAATAACAACCCCTAATTAACTAGTAATCCTAAGTGCAACGAAGGATTTAACAGTTAATCGTATTAAAAACTAGTAAAACCCTACCCAGATTAACAGGAACTACGAGCATCTATTTAAACCTGATTATATTCTTTCTTAATATAACTCAAAATGTTCTACCCAATCAGATTATATTAATTACTACTTTATCGATCTAACCAAACAATTGCAAATTTGATTCTATCGAATAGCTATGGAAATTGCTATCAAATAAAACAATGAGCCATGTTAATTCATTCAATAGAATTTCGCTAGGGAATATATTTTCCTAATAAATCACAGAAAGAATATAAATGCAACATAAATTAAGAAATTCAATTAAGTTCAATAATCTCACAATCTTGGTTTAAGCCTTAACTGAACAAAAGAAATTAGTCACGCATGACTATGGTAGAAGACATGATGAAAAAGAAGAAATGATTGCAAAAAATCAGTTGTTTAGAATTCAATCTCGTAACCCTAGTATTAATGACAAGAAGTGTCTATAGAAAACCTTAAAATTGGCTTAAATACATCCCAAAATGTAGGGTAAATTAATATAATAACATGACACTAAAATTGATAATAAATCTGTCTTCCAGACTTTAAAACAAGTAGAAATAACCCTCGAAATGTTTCGGGCCAGCCAGCTCATTTAAAACAGATCACGTCTCTCATTTTCCGCTTAGTCTCGTCCACGGCTAAAGATCGGATTGTCTTGTTCTTTGCATCCTGAAAAATTCAGCATTTTCAATCTTTCTTCGAAACGCTTTAACTTTGCTCCTTTTCGTTCTATTCACGACAAATTCAATTTTTCTAGCACAAAAACAATAAATCAACTAAAATCACACTTTTAAGCACAAAAAACACAAAATCAACACAAATATAACAATAAAAACAAGTCAGATTTGCATGTTATCAAACATTTTTAAACTTGGAGTAAAAAAAAGCAATGACACTATTGAAAGTTTATGAATGATAGGTATTTTTGAATTGAAGAATAGAAAATGGCACATTAAAGAGACTTGCGCATTTAAAAGAGACGACCTACTTGAGAATTTAGATTAATTAGCTTTAACTCTGAAACTAATTTAGTTTAATAAAAAAATTATGAAATAATTATATATATAAATCGAAATAAATTTCCAGACCATTTCACATTGCAATAAAGTCGAAATAAAAATAATGGAAATAATTAAAATAGAAAAAAATATTTTAATTTATATTTATAATAAAATTATTTTGATTTATATTTATAATTTTTTTTTAAAATAAGTTTCCCTACTATTATATATTGAAAAGTATGACAATAATTATTCTGATATAACCATCCAGAAGTGCAACCTACCATTTTCTATTTATAATTTATATTATTTAAAAAATATAGATGATGCTAATATAATTAAAATAAAAAGGATAACACTTATTAGATCTAAGTAGTGTTATGTGGATGAATTTATGCTCCATAAAAAGAAAAAAAAAAACCTACTATAAATATATTGTTGACATAAACAGTTGTAAATGTCTTTTAAATATATTTATACATATTTTAAACACATTATAAATAGTAGTATGGGTACATTCGAAAAAAATTGTATAATTTAAATGGTTTACACAAGTTGAAATTGCGGAAGACTAATCAGCAGTCACAATTTCGCAACTTCAAATTGTGAAACATTTGTTTAGCAACTCGAAATTGCGAAATGAATGATATTTTGCAACTTGAAATTGCAAAACAGTAGTTTCGCAATTTCAAGTTGCTAAACTCCTGTTTCGTAACTCTAAATTGCGAAATAGTAGTGACATTTTGCTCTTTTTACGCATCGTTTCGCAATTTCAAATTGCGGAATAAAACAGTCTATTTAAAGCCCGAGTAGACAGAAAAACGATTACATTTCGAACGATACCGGGCACTATATTCATGGGTTCAAAGAGGGCACAGAAACTGTAACTAGACGAATTTTCAGATATGTGTTTTGGGTGTTTGGACTCTCTGTTCAAGCGTATTAGTCTTGTCGTCCAGTCGTGAGCATCGATACAACTCACTTACGGGGGTCGTACAAGGGCAAACTGATCGTAGTAGTGGTGAAAACGTCCAACAACAACATTTTACCAATTGCATTTGCGATCGTGGATGATGAGACAGCGCACAGCTGAAAATGATTTCTAAAATGCCTGAAATTGTACATTTTTAGCAATCGGTGGATCTGCATTGTCTTTGACCATCACCTAGGAATCTTTTCTGCAATGGAGATGATGTTGGAGACATATTCGGAAATAGAAGTTCACCGATTTTGCCTCGAGCAGGTGAAGGCGAACGTGTCTAAGGAATACAGACGTAAGGGTTTAAAACAGATCTGTCAACAAGTTGGAACGAAGTTACAAGAGAAGATGTACTGGGTTGCATGGACGAGGTTGTAAGAGAGATCACTCGGAGCCTACCAATATTTGCAGAATATCGATCTAGAGAAATTGATTCTTTTTATTGATGGTTGCTACAAATGGGGTTCGTAAACAACTAACACCTCGAAGAGTTTCAACAACGTTCTAAAAGAGGTTCGTCACTTTCTGATTAGAATTTTGGTACAATCGTCATTGGATATTGTACATATGTAATTAGGCCATATCGTTAGCCATATGTACAATTCTCGTCTATTATTGTGAAAAAAATAAATTAAAATAAATAAAATCAAATAGCACAAGAATTAAAATAAATTAAAGGACAACCTACCAACGCTGTGTAGGTCTCAGTCGAGCCTATTTAATCTCGATTGACTTTCTGGGGAGCCTCTGATCCTCCGGATTCGTTATGTGCCGGACAATCTACAATTGATACCGTCCTAAGTAATCATTAGAGCACTCAGCGCGTCAAATATACTCCCCATCAATTAATGTCTCTGCTCAACGCGCCCACTCGTTGACGTACGCCCTTAGGTACATGGACCAATCAGTCGTCGATCATCTGGACCGGGTAAGCTTATGCAGACGCTCATGCTCCACCCTCTGCAGCAGACTAGCGCCTCCATGTATCTTCTGTCTGTATTCGAACTGCTGCCTTACCCTCCTAGAAACATGGAACTTGACGACCTCAAAAAATATGAGTGAGGTCTGAGTGGTCCAAACCGGTGTCTCCACCCTGCATGCCTCAAGTAGTGGCAGTCAGGATGTCCGGCGAATACGGCATTCAGGAGAACTATTGAATAGTTAACATTAATTAACATATATAAATAAATTAAAAACAATAAAATATATCAAATAGGTAATTACTATTGGGTTCCTGAGGTTTGACCTAATAGACTCGAAGGTCCCTCTATTTCTAAAATTATATCAAATAGTCCCTAATTTTTTAAAATTGTACTCTGAGGTCCTTTCGTTAGCATTTTCCGTTAGTCAACAAAAAAGTCAACGTTTTTTTTTTCAAAATGACAAAAATACCCTTTGGTTTATTTGAAACGAACCATGATTTATTTGAGTCGAACCGGACTAATTAAACCCAATTTTTAATCAAATCAATGTAAAAATTAAAAATGTTCAAGATAGGAATCGAACCAAAGACTTTTGGCTTCTAAGGCATGTATAATAATCAACTACACCAAGACACTTTTAGTGTCTAAATTGACATGATAAGATTTTATTGTGTAAGGCACAACCATTCACATTTTATGACTATAGCAATTATCTATTCTTTCAATTAAAATTTTATTAAATAATTACATATTTATTTTTTTATCATCCTAGACAAGTCTGAAAGT
>CANUEY010259677.1:0-51018 GCA_948099555.1 Croton setiger
TTTATTTGGAGAAATTAACAAAAATTAGAAAACTCATACTTTTTATTTGGAGAAATTAACAAAAATTAGAAAACTCATATTTCTAATTCAATGAAATGAAATATATATTGTGGGATCCGATCATACAATTTCCAAAATAGAAGGATCCCAGAGTACATTAGGCCAAAACTCAGGGACCCAAGATGATACAATTTCCAAAATAGAGGGACTCTAGAGTACATTAAACCAAACCTTAGGGACCAAAAAATAATTACCCCTAAAAAATATGAGTTTTCTAATTTTTGTTAATTTCTCCAAATAAACATTAAATTTTCTGTAAACTCTTTTAATTTTTCGGAAAAGTTACATTTTAGAGTCTAATTTTCAGACTTGTCTAGGATGATAAAAAAATAAATATGTAATTATTTAATAAAATTTTAATTGAAAGAATAGATAATTGCTATAGTCATAAAATGTGAATGGTTATGCCTTACACAATAAAATCTTATCATGTTACTTTTAGACACTAAAAGTGTCTTGGTGTAGTTGGTTATTATGCATGCCTAAGAAGTTTAAGGTCCTTGGTTTTTTCCTTATCATAAGCACTTTTAATTTTTACATTGATTTGATTTAAAATTGGGTTTAATTAGTCCGGTTCGATTCAAATAAACCAAAGGGTATTTTTGTCATTTTGAAAAAAACGTTGACTTTTTTGTTGACTAACGGAAAAAGTTGACGGAAGGACCTGAGAGTCTATTATTAAAAAGTTAGGGACTAATTGATACAATTTTGAAAATAAAGGGACCTCCGAGTCTATTAGGCCAAATCTCAGGGACCCAATAGTAATTACCCTATATATATATATATATATAATAAAATCAAAGATTTAACTATGCATTAATTTTGAGCAACTTCAAGGAAAACATAGTTATGAATGAGATTTAGCATGCAATTTAAAAATAAAAACACAAAGAAAACAAATGAAAGCTTTGATGAGATGGGAATTCAGAACCACAAAAGAAATTAGAATAAATGAGGATTCTGAAGCCACCAAACATGTAGTACAAGATGTGGCGATTAGTTAAAGTTCAGAAATAACTATTTTTTTGTTTTCCTTCTTTCTTAGTTTTTGGAAATTATGAACGGCCAGAAACATAATTATCTATTTTATATCAATTAATGGTATGCAGCAGTTTAAAACATATATTTTCGGAAAAACTAATATTGTTGCTGTCTCTAATGCTTATCTGAATAGAGCTTAAAACGTATCCAAACTGATCATTTCAAATCAAAATAACTGAAAACTATTTGGCATTAAATTCAAAATTTATTTTTTAAAAATATTCCTAATTCTAATTTAAATTTTCGGTTTTTAGAAATAAGGCGATGAAAATTTCAATCCTGATACCAAACAAACACGCAATTCTTTGAAAGCTTATTTATTTATTTATTTTGACAGAATTAACAATCATTTGATTGCTTTTCCCACCACAAAACCTTCCTTTTACTATGTGATACATGGAGAATATAACTACATGTTTCCATCAAATCAAAGTCTTAAATTTATTAATAATTGCATTTATTTCTAATTTCAAATTAAACTGAATTAATTAATTAGATTATGAATAATAATAAAATTAATACAAAAGTTTTAATAACTAATGATGTTAATTAGTCTATCAAGAAGAAAGAAAAAAAAAACCCTAATTACCCCAAATAAAGAAAATTACCTTTGATTCCGTACAAACCTACAATTCTCACATAATATGACATCCCATTGTATTTTCATCACTGAAATAGTCCCCAACTTGTACTGCCGGTGTCTGAAAAGGCGGTCGCAAAACCTGCGGGCTGTCTTGATAGAACACATATTCCTGGCCATAACAGGGCTGTGGCAGAGGAGCAATTGCATAATAATAAGGTATAGCAACAGCATAAGGCTCGACCTTGTAACAATTCTGATTCCAACTCACATTTCTCAGTTCCTGAAATGAATTCTGATTCTTCATTTCAGGATTTGAAGAATTGAAATTGGCAGTAATTGTCTCTTTATTTGATGCTTTAATTTCAATGCCATCTTTTGCTGCTGCTTCTTTTTTATCTTTTGGCTTTTCATATGTGTCTTTGAATTGTTCTTGATTGCGTTCAGATTTTGGTTTAATAATTGTAATTTCTGCTTCTTTTGCTCTGTTTCGATTGCCCTGGCTCCATAATTCTGCTTGTTTACCAGCTTTCAAGAGTCTTTTAATCAGAAGCTGTGGATCCACATTTCCTAATACTGTAACTTTTGGTTGTAAAGGATCAATTTCAGTCTTAAGAACACCTGATAATAACATTTTTATTTTACATAATTAGAAACAACAAATATAAATACTAAACTCAGAATTTTAATTTTTTTTCTCTAATTACCTTCAATGCTCTGCAAAGTCTTTTTAACTTTCTTTTTGCAGCCATCACAGCAGATGACAGACACCTTCAGCTCAACCTTCTGGAATTAATCAAGCCAAAACGCAACATTTTAGTCGCGAAATGGGGAAAAAAAAAACTAACTATATAAAACAGAAAATAACTGTAAGATATATAGTACAAGGAATGAGGACCTTTAAGTCTGCATCCTTGGACATGTTTTCCGAATTCGAAACCAGAAGAAAAGAGAGGGAAAATAGTTGCACAGAGTAATTAGTGCGGGCAGGCCGATTTATATATAGGCAGCAAAAGAGGGTCCAAAGAAGAATAATTTAAGTTGGCGCCTTTTATTAGCATAATTAAATAATAATTGTACAACGCAAAAAGTAAAGCTTTCTCTGTAAGCAAAAATGATGCACAAAAAATATACTGATAAGTAGATGTAATGTTTAGGTACAATCGTACTTTGCCTCTTTAACTGTTTTGTTGTTTCCCCAATAACGGTTTTTCATTTCCATGACAATAATTTCCTTTCTTTTCTCTTCCTTACAATTCATAATCATTCTTATTTTATGTTATTTTTATAATTTTTGTTGCATAACAAATAATAAAAAATAAAATTAGGAATTTCTTCCTTATGGAATCGAAATTCCGAACTCAAATAGAGCTTTTTCAAAAAGGTTTTTTTGTTATTTTTTTTTACAAAAAAAAAAATCAATTTTAGAAGTCAAATGATTGTTTAGTTATATTAATATTTTAATCTAAAGGAAAGATCTTCTTTTTTTTTTTTAAAAAAAAAAAGAAAAATAGAATAATGTTGATTTAAATAATTATACATAACGTTTAATTTGCTAAATTTTCAAATTTTTTTACACTATTCAGTAATTACATAATATCGTAGAAAAATAAAATAAATCAATTTTAAGTACCGAATATTATTAGTAATTGCAAATAATCAATTTAATGACAAACCCTCACATATCTACTATTTCAAAATAATTTAGGAAGAATAGGTAGTGGAAAGATGTCATGGAAGTATGGATTGCAAGTGATAGAACTTCAAATAAGTTATACTATAATTATATGGAAAATTGCTATAAATTTTTTGTTTAATGGTGCAAGCAATATGACCATTACCCCATCCCCACTCACCTTTTTTTAAGGACAAAATAAATTTTTTAGTTAAGTTAAGAAGGATTTAAGAACTCTAATTAATTGAGCTAAACATAATTTGACCATTCCCTTTTAAGTGAAACAAAATATGAATACGTGAGAGATTAAATAAAGGAAAAAAATAATTAATTTTTTAGAGTGAAATATAGAAGAACTTTGTTGTTTTCGTCTTGTCTTCAAGAATATAGAAATATTAGGGTAACATAGTTAATTTTATACAAAGCAAAAAAAAAAATTCATGATTTCAGCACTCATCTGAATAAATAAGTATATGAATCTTTATTACTCGACGAATATAACATAAATGTAGTCTTATATTCTCTATCCAATCATTATAACAAGAATCACGTGACCTGACTCAACATCATCTCTGTTACTGACCGATGAACGATAAAATTTTAGTGTTAAAACGAATCTTCGTAGCTCGTGGAGTTAAAATCTAATCTGAATTCCTAACCAATTACCGGAGAGCTACCAAATTGTGCACATTAAATATTAGGATGCCATTCTAAAAAACTTGTATACTATGTTTCACCTTCCGTTTTGATCATTTTATTTTGATCATCAAACCAAAAATCCTTGATTCTGTCACTAAATATACAACTTGTAAAAAAAATAATGTAATTGTAGTGTTGGTATCTGCTTTAGTTGTATTAGTTCAATTTTATTTTAATTAGCCTGGTAATGACAACAAGGACCTATATTCTCTCTAAAATCTTAATTTATTACCAAAACAATGATTAATCAATAATCCTTTACTTTACTTTTAATTTATTATATTATTATTATTATCAATAAAAAAAAAAGAGAAATAGTTGAAGAAATGCATGAGAGCCGTACACGTGGAAATATTGGCCTCAAAATATGGGGTGGAAAGATGAAGAGAACAAATGCAGTGTAAGTAGAATTAGATTTGCTATAAGAATTAAGACGTCCTGATGTGAATAATAAAATAATGTTTAGGCATTTTGTTGATTCCATATTTTATTAAGCATTGAACATGCTAACTGTAATTCCAACTACTTTCAGTCATATCCTTCCACATTATATTTGCTTACATCCTTTTTTTTTAATAATTAAAACTCTAATTTCAATCTTTTTCATATATTTATCAGAAATTATTAATTTATGGTTTACAAACAACTCAAACAATCAATATATAAATTAATTTTCATATAAATTAATTTTTACATATTTAAATTTTATTTCTGAGCAAATAAATTATATTTAAAAATTTAAAATTAACTTTTATGTATTTATCAGTATATAATTCAGTTTAAAAATTATTTTAGTTATATCAATTGATTGTTTGTTTATGTATATTTAATGTTTTATTTATATACTTTTTATCATTATTTATATACCTTTTTTTATTGTTTGTTTTGACAAATTAAAATTTGTGAAATATAAACATTAAAAAATTTTAAAAGTATAATTTTTTATTGATTTTCATAAATCAGTAATATTACATATACTTTAATATATAAAATGATTTTTATACTGATATATATACTTATAGGTGTTGTATTAATTTCTATTTGAAATTTTTAAATAAATATAGTAGTTTGTTTGGAAAAAAAAAATTTATATTATGATGTGTGTTTAAAAATTAATTTGTATACTAATATTTTTGTAAAAATCAATTTATATTCTGATAATTTATTTATATACTAATTTGTATATTGATCAATATATAAAAATTTATTCACATACTACCATGTTCATTTTTTTACAAAATTCTTCAATGACAGAAGAACATTTTTATAATTTTTTATAAATTTTATTCTAACAATCAAATTAGATAAGTGAATGGATTCAAATTCTCTGTTTGACCACCATAAATTAATGTAAATTTTTTTTAAAAAAAAATTAGATATCCATATTAAAACGGATCATAAAAAAAATTACCGTATCCATTAAACTCTATCAATTCAAAAGTGATAAGATAATAGTTATTTAATGGTATCAAAATCATTGATTGATTGCAAGATCCACGGTGGAGATGCGAAGAAAGAGACAATGGCATAGTTTGTTAACAGTTGTGTCTCTTAATCTTTCATTTTCATAATTTCAATTTTTATTTTAAAAATAAATCAAAAAAAAATTAAAATATTATTTTAATAATATGAAAAGTATTTTTAAGCTTTTTAATGAATTTTTCATTTTTATAATCTTAGATCATATTTAGTAAACTTCAGACTAATTTTTGAGATAGAGATATCTAAATCATGTGCAACATTATATACACAATTTACTGTTGCATATATTTTTAACATAATATTAAAAATTAAATATTCACATTACTAGAGGCTTGTTCACAGATTTAAAGAGTTGTTAAATTTTGTGTATTTTACTTACGTGGCGTGACAGAATTCCATAACCACCAATCAATTCAATACATGTGTCTGTGCTAGAACTCCACTTGGAACTACAACACTGACTCAGCAAGTGACATTTAAATGACCAAATTAGTATTCCGCACGTGCTACCTTTATTTTCCTCGCCGGAATTCTCTCCTCCGCCTTCTTCTTCCCTTCTCTTTCTTATCCTAGTTACTAGTTCTAACTTTGTTTTGCATCCATCCCTGTATTTGATTGTCAGGAAATTGAAAGCAAATAACAAAAGCAACATTTGAAATACCGTCAATTTTTTTCCTAATATTTGGATCTGCTAATTCGAAACATGGGTTTTTAGATTTTGCAAATTTTCTGTAGTCAGGCAAAGAAAATTTGGGGAAATTAAGAGAATACAGGTTTGGTTGGAATCTGTTCTAGATTTAGGCTTTTGTTGCATTTGTATGTATAAAATGCTCTATTTTTTTTCGGCAAATGGGTTCTATGCTTGTTATTCCTGAGATTTTTTTTTTTTCTGGGAAAATCCTTGTAAAGTAGCAATTTGCAAAGAAACAAACTTTCCTGGAAAATTTTTGTCACTATTGTTTGGATGGGAATCTCTTGTATTACATATGGTAACGCATGCTTTACTTCCTCTTCATCTATGATTGTATTTTTTAGGGAATTCATCTATTACTGTATTGGATTTGATTTATTTTCTTCATTTGTAATTTTATTGTTAATCATGGAATTCAAATTGGGGTAAACGAGGGCGTTTCTCACCACCAAAACCGTCGCTCCCATTAAAGGTTAAATTGGTCAATTAAAAGTCAGTTGCTGAGTCATTGTTGTAATTCCACGTGGAGTCCTTATCACTAACACGTGTCTGCAATTGATTCGTTGTAATGTTCCCAAACAAAATTGAAAAAGATTGTTTCATATAAATTTTATGGTTCTACTTGAAATCTGAATAAAAAATTAAGAATTGAACCAAAATCAAAACCCCTCACCATAGCTTTAAATGATAACAATTTTATAGACTGAATTTAATTAATTTGTGACTTTTAATTTTCTATAACACAATTTTTCCTTGTATTTTAATTAATTCTATCTTGTCTCCGTATTTTGAAAAAACATTATACTCTGTTCTATTGCGCCGATTTTTATCACCGAAAAAATTAATTAATTATGTCTTATATGAAATTTTTGTACTCTAATTATTTCAATGATATGGAATTAATTGGCATTGTTGAGAATATATATTTAATTTCCAATTGAAAAGTAGTAAGAATGTATTCTGCAGTATTTTTCAGTTGGAAAGAAATGATTATATTTTGGTGATAAAAAAGTGAAAAGGCAGCAAAAATTTATAAAAAAAAAGAGATATATTGGTGCGATATGTCTGGACTAAAATGTATTTCTCAATAAGATTCATTGCTTTTGGATTCAATAAATCTTTGGTCTTAGTTGTCTTTTGAATATTCTCTTCTTTAATTCTGTTGTCTAACGGTATTGTTCGAGTTCGCAACACTATAGAAATTGAATCAAGTATTCGAGTAGATCGGTTACTTTTTAGTGGCATCTTCGGTATTAGATTATTAATAATAAGAAATTATTTTTTCTCTGATCAAATTACCCAATCAAAAATCATTTGAATTAACAGATTAACTGAAATATTATGAATTTTTAGTGGCTGAATAAAGCAAGTTTTTCTTTTTAATAGAATAATATATTATTTACACATCGTCACACTATTTACACGCTCATGCACGTTTATTATTTATTCTCTAAATTTTAGTGTAGTGAATGATCAAAAGTTTAATTTTTAAAAGTTCAAAGAGTTAAATGGTGACTGGCAAAATTAATATAGCCAACTTATTTTGTATTCAAAATTCAATTATGTATGGGAAAATTGGTGAAATAGTATAAAATATATATATATATATATATTTTAAAAATAGCACTTTACTTTTCAAAATTTAAAAAATGAATTTATAACTTCCGACTTCTGTTTTAGTTGAAAATATAAAGTACAAAAAGTAATACTAGATCTTTAAATAATATATATTCTTTTAATTTAGTGGAGAGATCATGACCACATATAGCAAGCGATTTCAGATTAAATTCAAATACTTACATTCTCAATTAAACACGAATATACCGAACACTTTTAAATAACTATGAAATTTTAGAATTTTACTGATTTCTTTTTTAACTTTCACATTAAATCAAACACCAATATACCCAACACAAGTAAGAAATTTGGTTGAATTGAGGGGTAGGCTGAACATAATTATAAAAAAGAATGGAGTGAATATGAATAAGGTAGTAGAGGGAAAGAAAGAGTATATACTGAAAACAAAATTCCATGATGGCAAAATAAGAAGAAAGGATTGGGAGACACAAACGCAAAGCAAAACCACAGCCATTCATTGAATGAGAGGTTATCCATAATCTCATCCTCTCTTATTTCAACACTTACCCTCCACTCCTCCTCTGCTTCTTCAACTCCTAAAACTATCACTGCACTCATTTCCTGTTTCTGCTCCACCTGCATTATGGCTTCGGCTACTCTCTCTGTAGCCAAACCATCCCTTCAGGTTTGTTGCTTTTTTTATATATCAACCATATTCCCGTATGCATAAATCACTGCTCTAAGTACTTCCTGTTTTAACCTTTCAGGGCAATTTAAAGGGATTCCAAGAATTCTCTGGTCTCCGAAACTCTTCAGCTTTTCTTCCCTTTTCCAAGAAATCTTCTGATGACTTTCTCTCTGTTGTTGCTTTCCAGACTTCTGCTGTGAGTTTCTTTCTTCTTCTCTCCTCAATTATCTGTTCTGTTGATCAACTTAATTATTAGCTACTGCGAATGTGAGATAATAATTAATTATATTGTGATTCTGTTATTAGTAGTAATTAGTTCTACGATTATTAAATTGTAAATGAGAAGAAATCAATTGTTGAGTTGACTGTGAAGGTGGGAAGCAACAATGGTGGATACCGAAAAACTGCAGCAGAGGCAAAACTCAAAGTGGCCATAAATGGATTTGGTAGAATTGGAAGGAACTTCTTGAGATGTTGGCATGGACGCAAGGATTCTCCCTTGGATGTGATTGCCATTAACGACACCGGCGGCGTAAAACAGGCCTCTCATCTCCTCAAGTATGACTCTACACTTGGCATATTTGAGGCTGATGTTAAGCCTGTTGGTGACAATGGCATTTCTGTCGATGGAAAGGTCATCAAGGTCGTTTCCGACCGCAACCCCGTCAATCTTCCATGGGGGTAATCAAGCTAAATTATATAACAACCTTAACTGCTTTGGAATATACTAATTATATGGTTCTATTCTATTGATTGATGATGAGTATTGGAATGTATGTATGTGCAGGGAGTTGGGAGTTGACTTGGTGATTGAAGGGACAGGAGTTTTTGTAGATAGAGATGGTGCAGGGAAGCATATTCAAGCTGGAGCTAAGAAAGTTCTGATTACTGCTCCTGGAAAGGGTGATATCCCTACTTATGTTGTCGGAGTCAATGCTGATGCTTACAGTCATGATGAGCCTATTATTAGCAATGCCTCTTGCACTACTAACTGCCTTGCTCCTTTCGTCAAGGTCCTCGACCAGAAATTTGGTAAGAACATAGCTCTTTACTGCTTGTTTATAAGAGATCCAAACATTATACCATGTCTAGCCTAACAGGGCTGTGTTTGGACTAGCTCTTAGAGGTCAAAGGACGAGTACTTGCTGAGGTGAATCACACGATAAAAGTGTGGGATTGAACCTTAGCAATGCGAGTTCCCTTTGGCTAGCGATTTCATAAGCAGTTCGACGCGAACAGAGATTTAGTCAGGCCTATGAGCCTATACATCTCGTTTTTATTAAAAAAAAGAGCTTTTTATGAAATGTTAACCTTCTTAATAACGATAAAATCCTAAACATTACTGGATTGGTGCAGGCATCATCAAGGGAACCATGACAACAACCCACTCATACACCGGTGACCAAAGACTTCTGGACGCGAGCCACCGTGACTTGAGGAGAGCAAGAGCTGCTGCTCTTAATATAGTTCCAACTTCAACAGGAGCAGCAAAGGCAGTTGCACTAGTACTTCCAACTCTCAAGGGTAAACTAAACGGCATCGCGTTGCGTGTTCCCACACCAAACGTATCAGTTGTAGACCTTGTGGTTCAGGTTACGAAGAAAACCTTCGCGGAAGAGGTAAATGCAGCATTCAGAGAAAGTGCAGATAACGAGCTGAAAGGTATTCTATCAGTATGCGATGAGCCACTTGTTTCGGTTGACTTCAGGTGCACAGATGTTTCATCAACCGTTGATTCATCTTTGACAATGGTGATGGGAGATGATATGGTTAAGGTGATTGCTTGGTATGATAATGAATGGGGATATTCTCAAAGGGTTGTTGATTTGGCTGACATTGTTGCCAATTCCTGGAAGTAGAGAGCTATATGTATGTGTTTCTGCAATGTTGTCATTTCTAATTTTTGTGTACCTCAAAAATTTCTAGTTTTTTTTTTTTTTTAACATTTGTATAATTATATTATGATGGAACCATTGTTCTTCATTTCTGCTATGCAATAAGCATGAAGAATTCCTGAATTTGTATGAATTCCCATTTATTTGAGAGGACTGGTCATCTTAAATTCTAGGCTTAGAAATGCAAGGTTTGGCTTGAACTAACCTTATTGATATGATAATGACATACAAATCTTAATTTTAATTAATTGAACAAAATAAAAAATAATAATAAAATAAATAAAAAGCAGTAAACATATATACTATTATAAGAAAGATAATGATAATGATCTAACATATTAAATCATATAATATTTTAATTTTTCATTTCACTCTAAAGAATAATCCAAAATTTGAACACTATTAGTATTATTGATTTTGGGTGGTTGTCTCTTCAAGTTAGAATTTTCTCTTCAGAGATTTAGCCAAATAGTAAATTTCTACTTTATTATTTAAAATACATGCCACGTAATTTTTCAAAATTTGGGAAGTAGCAATTTTGGTCAGATATTGACCAACAAATTTTAAATATCCCAAAACTCTCCTTTATGTATTTATCAAATCTATAAATATAAATCAATAACACGTGACTAGAAACATGGCTGTTTTCACTGTTAGCAATTTCTAACGAGTTTATTGTTGAATGGACATATTTCCTCCATCCTAAGAAATACACTAATTATACTACCACATCATATAAAACAATAACTATTTTATTTTAACAATTCTTATACAAATTTTTTAAACAATTTACAATTAAGGGCATATAAAATTTTAACATAATTTTAGTCAAGTGAACAAACTTTTTGAGACAAGTATAAAAGGAGAGATGGACTAATAATATGAGACAGAAAGGTAGTAATCAAAATGGAAATTTTAAGGAAATGACTAAAAAAATTAAAAAATTAAGATCATCAATTTCTAAAAAATAAAGAATTAAATCATTAGTTATCTTTTTTTTTTTTTTTTATAAAAAAAAACATTAGGTTTAGATAATAATAATAATAATAATAATAATAATAATAATAATAATAATAATAATAATAATAATAATAATAATAATAATAATAATAAGAATAATAATAAAATTTCCTACTAAAAAACTGGTATGGCAAATTTTAAATCCGAGCGTGTAGGATGTGGTGCATAGCAATCGGGCGCGGTGCGCAAGCCTAATCACAAACACACTGAAACATCAGCAGCAGCATAAGCAACCCATCTTCGATGGCAACTGCGGTTGCTACTGCAAGGACCGTCCTTTGTTCTTCTCAATCTCATCTCAAATTCCTCTCATTTCCCTTTTCTCTTTCTCGTTCTAATAAATTAGCACTCTCCTTAAACCCATATCTCCTGAAAAAGAATCACATCTTCTTCTCCTCTCTTCCCCCTGTTAGATGTCTACATTCAGCTACTCAACAAGCCTCCAACTCGCAAATCCAGGAAGCAACTCGTCGCCCCAACGTTGTTGATATTCTAGAAGAAAGGGGATTGCTTGAATCCCTAACTTCCGATAATCTCAGGTCAATTTCTTCTACTTCTAATGCCAATCTTAGGGTTTATTGTGGTTTTGACCCTACAGCTGAGAGCTTGCATTTGGGTAACCTTCTTGGTATAATTGTTCTCTCTTGGTTTCAAAGATGTGGCCATAAAACTGTCGCCTTAATTGGTGGCGCCACCGCTAGAATTGGTGACCCATCTGGTAAAAGCCTGGAAAGACCACAGCTTGATGATGATACTTTGGAAAAGAACACGATTGGGATTAGTAATACTTTAACTAGAATTTGTAATATGAATATGAATTTGAATAACCCAATTGTAATTATGAATAATTATGATTGGTGGAAAGAGGTAAGGCTATTAGATTTTTTGAAACAAGTAGGAAAATATGCTCGAGTGGGTGCTATGATGTCTAAGGAGAGTGTAAAGAAGAGGCTTGAATCTGAACAAGGAATGAGTTATACTGAGTTCACTTACCAGCTTTTGCAAGGTTATGACTTCCTTTACCTTTTTGAAAATGAGGGTGTTAATGTTCAAATTGGAGGGAGTGATCAATGGGGTAATATAACTGCTGGGACTGAGCTTATTCGAAAAATTCTGCAGCTAGATACTGGAACTGAGGCCTATGGCTTGACATTTTCTCTTCTACTGAAGAGTGATGGCACCAAATTTGGCAAGTCAGAGGATGGTGCTATTTGGCTTTCTCCATCCTTTTTATCTCCTTATAAGTTTTATCAGTACTTCTTCTCTGTGGCTGATTCTGATGTTATTCGGTTTCTCAAGATTCTTACTTTCTTAGAATTGGATGAGATTGATGAGTTGGGGAGGGAAATGAAGAAACCTGGTTATGTCCCGAACACTGCTCAACGTAGGCTTGCGGAAGAAGTTACACGTTTTGTTCATGGCGAAGATGGACTCAGGGAAGCTCTCAAGGCCACTGAGGCATTAAGACCTGGAGCTGAGACCAAACTGGACTGGAAAACAATTGAGGGTATTGCTGAGGACGTTCCTTCCTGCTCTCTGGCCTATGATCAGGTCCTAAATCTTTCCATTGTTGATCTGTCGGTTTCTTCTGGCATGCTTGAAAGCAAATCAGCTGCTCGCCGCATGTTGAAGCAGGGGGGTCTTTACTTGAATAACAGCAGAGTTGATAATGAAAGTAAGAGAATTGAGGCTGAAGATATCGTGGATGGGAAAGTTCTACTTTTATCTGCAGGCAAGAAGAACAAGGTGGTTGTACGAATATCTTGATTACTCGCACAGATTTAGTGATATGCTACAAATTATTTCTTAATCTTGTGAATTTCCTTGATACATAAAAAAAAAAAGTAATGATTTTCATGAGAAAGAATTGACCTTCAGTTTTTGTTTCTGAAACTTGCTTAACAGTTTTGCATTCCTGTAAATTGCACCTTCTCAGAGTCCCCTTTTTTTTCCCAAAAGAGTTCTAGGAGTCCACTTTGATTAATGATCTTACGTTAGAACTCTGAACTGCCCTGCTGCATAGTTCTTATCTTTTACTTCTTCTATCATATATAACTTGTAAATATAGAAAAATAATAAAGATCCATTTATTTGCTTATGTTTACGAATTAGCTTAGTTTTTAGGAAAGATTAAGTCGAGTTAAGAGGATGTATTAGATGTAGAAAATCCTTCTTGTGCTTATGGCACGTTGCTCAGGTTTTATTTTTTAAAATTCTTAATATTTAGCTATGCATCTTAGTTGTCAGGAATTGGTCTTTGTTCTATAATGTAAACATCTCAAATTTTCACCTGCAGTAAGTATATATATATATATATCCTTACTTTTGATCAAGTCCAGAGCAATTCTTTGGGTTCACCCTTTTCTGATTTGGGATGAAGTAAGATGTTAGGGAACCTAGCTTTTACAGAAGTATTTGCAGAATGATGTATAACAGGGCCACTCGAAGAATATAACAAAACACAGGTTTTCATTTTGTGTTATAAAACTTAGTTCCATAATTTCTTTCATTAGCTTTAACCTTTTGTTTGACAAGCGAGCTGATCTCCAGTGAGCTTGAATTTAGGTTTGCTTGAACTTGGGTTTAGCTCAGCATCCAGACTACCTTCAAACTATATAATGTTGACAGGGATTTTATACTTTTTATCAATATTTATTTATTGAGCGTACTTGTGATTATGAGTCAACTGGATAACAAATGAACCGAGTCTTGAGTGTCTCTAAATGGTTTGCCTTGTTAACAATCCCATGTTTGACTCAAATTGTATATATTTTTCTCTTTATTCCATTCACCTTGTCGGTGATAAAAAATTTCATTGGAAACATGAATAAAGATGGGATATACTATAAACTTAGGAAGCAGACATGATATGATATTTGGTGGATGCGAGAATTATATACACTTATATGTATTTATCCAACGTTGAAATAAGAAGTAGGTTTTGTAATTTTTGATAAGAGTAGAGCTTCAAGAACATGATAATTTCTTCAAATTTGTCTTTACATGCTGACCATATCTAATGCCTTTTCTTGAAGTTGATATTGGCCAAAACAGAACGTATCCCCCACTTGTACGCCATATCTACCCAAATAACATTGATGTTTTCTCCTTTTTGGGCTTACTCTTTTATCTCTTAATAGTATCAGATCTCTCGTTTTCTGGGTGCCACATAGTCATGCCTTATCTTGGATTCTACTACTTTTTCTTTTAGATTTGCTTGTTTATTGCTTCCCTTCTTCCATCACCCTGCCTCGTTCTTTATTATATATCAGATTACGTTGCTGTTATAATATTATTATTATTATTACTTAATCAGCCAAATGTAATTTGGTTGATTCATCTTTTAAGCAGTTCAATGACTTTAGCTGCAGCTCCACGTGGTCCCCTTGTTGTGGTTTGACCCTTTATAGACAGCCCTTGAAATTTGTATTATTGTTTTCTAGTGCAACTCGCCCAACAGCACATGCGTATGCGCATAGAGATTAGTGTGCAATTTAAAGCTAAAAATCCCCAGATTTAAAACTCTAAAACACAGGTAAATTAAACCAAGTTTACCAAAACAAATGTATTAGATCTGGTAAGTAGAATAAATAATGTCACATTTCACCGTATTACACACCATTTCAATACAAACACAAGCAATTACCGCCAGCTCTGTTGCTATAATATAATAACATCATCAATGGAAAATACTAATTGAAATCACACGCTATTAAGGCTTAAGTGTTGTTGTTGTGGTATTTAAACATCCCGATCGCGCTTGCATTCTGGAGCCATAGTTGGGAATCGGGTGCGATCAGTACAGTAATTGTAAATGGTATACTTCTGGCGAACCCAACGAAGTCTTTGGTACTGTGCAGCATCAAGGTCTTGGAACTCTCTTTGATCCCACCAACGCTTGCCTTGTGTATTGCAGAATTTGGCATTCACCGAGGCTTCGCAACCATCTATGTGGAAACCTCTGTAAGAGGCTACAAATGGAGCTTTGGACCAATCTGTTTTCTCCAAACCTCCTCTTGTTGCCCAGTCATCTGCATTCCACAGGCTTGAGTATAGCTTCATTGGTTGATCAAATGGGAATCTTACACCTAAATCTTTGCAGTTCTTGAATACTCTAATTGGCACATCATCAACAAAGAATCTGAACCAAAAAAAAAAAAAAAACGTTAATAATTGGTTTCTTAAGAAATATGATTATAAATTGACACCAAAAAAAAATGGGAAATTTACAATTTACAACTTACACAATCTGATACATGTTCCATAGTACAGAGTAAGTGTGAAATGCGGCTGCAGGATCAAACCACAAATAAATTCTCTGCTCTCTATCACCTTTTCCTCCAGTAAATACATTAGTTTGCAAAATGTAAGGCTGCCCAGTTCTGTTTCCCAAGAACTCAAAATCTATCTCATCATGTTCATTATTTTGAGAAGATAAATAGAAAGCAGTCACAGTTCCAGCTGAATCTCCTGGAACCATTTTTATGTGCATACTAAAATGACCAAACAAGTATGAGCCTTTGGATTGAAAGCCAGTACCTTCAAACAAAAAAAAAAAAGATTAATTTCTATAAATGAAGCTGAAAAATTAGAAATTAATAAAAGATTGTTTTTGTACCTGTGTATTTGTCTAGGGTGAGTTGAATCTCTGAACCTCCATTAAAGTACTTGATATGATCAAAAGCCCAAGTGGGTACATAGTTACGGCCAAAAGGAACATCAATTGGCTTTCTTGGGGGGGCAGCCTTACTTACAGAAGCCAGAAGAAAGAAACTTAAACAGACACACCATAGGAAAGAAGCCATTTTATGTAGTTTGTTCTGTTATTGTGTTGAAGAGATTGTGCAGTTTAAGCATATTTATAAGCAAAAAAAGAAGCCCATACCCAATCACAGATAAAGGCGGTCTAATCTAATATTATACTATATTACTTCAAAATAATTGATGGGTTCTGGTAGATATTTTTAAACTGGTGTATGAAATAATAAAGTAAATTAATTAGCGGATTGAATTGAAGACATGTGGAGTTTCTTATTGTGTATTAAATGTGCGACTAATTTTGTAAGTTATAGTAGTTAATTTAAAGAGGTTATCTATCACTACCTGTACGTTTTATATTTCAAAATGAGTGTATATGAATTTTATTAAACAAGTTAATTTTATTTTTCATTTCTATCCTCAATTTATATTTTTTAAGAAATAATATCATTTAGTATCTGTATTTTTACTTTTTATAGAATTTATTTCTTTCTATTTTACATATTTTATTTTTTATTAGTATCTTTTATATCTCTATTTTAATTTTTTGTCTTTTTAGAGATAAAAAATGAATTATTAAACTAATGAATTGAAAAGATTAATGTTTTTACAGCTAAAAATGCAATAATTCGACTTTAAACCGATTTTAAACAAATTTTACTAGATAAATTTCAAAACCGTAGTCAACTCTTTTGAAAAAGAAAAGATTTGCATTTGATTCAAACTCATCTTTAACAAATGACATTTTTAAAATTGTTTATTATTTTTATTTATTTTTTCGTCTAATCAAATTACATTAATTAAACTATGGAACGAAAACTAAACGTTATTATTTAAATTTATAATTTTTCGTGTTACGTTAGTGTAACTGAAGAAATTCAGATTCAAACTCCGGAAAAAAAAAGGAAAATTAAAAAAAAAAAAAAAAAAAAAAAAGAGTGGGCGTGATCCTAAGTTGTGCCAACTTTAGATAGAAATGAGGGATTGGAAATGGTATGATCTCATGAAAAGGCCACACTACCAACAGAAGAGGCAAAAGCACATGTAGTGTAACTGTCCAGTTGGCCTCCAACAACCAATCAAATCCTCTGTTGGCTTCACCTTTTGATTCTCTGAATTTTGTTGGATGGTGTTATTACATCTCAACCCTTTTTTATCATTTTATTTCCAATTTCATACCCAACGTATCACATTTCCTGATTTATAATCTCATCATTCTATTCTAATCAATTATATTTAGCCACCAATCATCCATGTTTTAGGATTTTTGTTATTTCTTGTTCAGTATAATCAAATTGTACTAAACACTTCAATCTTACTATTTATTTATTATCTCCAATCAATTAAATACAGCACTTTTTAAAAAATTTATTATTTCAATAGTACCCAAATTTTAGGAAAATAACAATTTTAGTCAATATTAATCAACATAAATCAAATATTACAAAACAACTTCTAAATATTCATATAAATATGTCAATAATATTTAAAATTTTCTAAAATGTACTAACTTAACGGAAAAAATGTTTTTCGCCATTGTTAGGTGGTTTCTAGTGACTTTCATTAAAAAATTCGTTAATATCAATCAATATTAGTTATTTAATACTAATACTCAACTTGTATTATTAATTGGTATTAACTGATTTTGTTTTGATGAAAGTCGCTAGAACTTTCCTAAGGTGATGGTGTGAATTTTTGAAGAATTTTAAAAATTGTTGACGGATATTGATTAATCTGTATAAATATACTTAGTGAGGTTGTTTATTTCAAAAGGGTTAGAAGGTAAACTTGACTTGGCCCATCATCTGACTACGAGAATGGTTTATAATTGATGATACTTGCTAGGCTAATATTGGTTGCCTAGTGGTGTTGAATTTGGCAGAGGTTGGCTGACACCTGATGGTAGTGATGGCTCTAGAGGCTGGCTGAGACCATTTGCTTGCTTTGCTTCCACTCTCTCTTTCAAGAGGGTAGTTTAGGAATAATCTAATTTTTAGTTAAGAGAATGATTAACTAATCTAATTAAGTAAAATGCATCTAATTTTCAAATATTAAAAGCAAAATAATGCAATATATCAAATATCATAGACAATTTTATAATTTTTTTTATCACGTTTAAATAAACTTGAATGGAGTTGTCATTTACTAATTCAACATTTCAAAGTATGTGTAGTTCGTCCACATTTATTTCAATGGGTAGCGTTGTTGATTTGAAATGATAGCCAAACTAAATACATTTATTTAGATTCTACATTTATGAATCAAAAATAAAATACAACTCTCCTACATTATTCTTTATTATTTTTTTGGGGGGTTGTGACATTGAAATGCATCTAATTTTCTCATTTGGAAATGGAGCTCATTTCTGTCCCTCATCACTGGTCTTGCTCACAGCCTACTCCACTGTCATAGCATAAACCGTGCGTGTTTGAAGATTATGACTATGGACTAGCTTTCTTCTCTTCTTATTGTCTTCTCATTTTCTGTTTTGTTTTCCCATTTGATTAAGAACTAAAGAAAGATGCTAATGAGCTTTTCGTGGCTGAAGATTTATGTAAGTGTTTATGCATTCCATATCATTCTTCTATATTTGCACACTCCTATTTTTTAATTTTACCTATGAATTTAATCCATACAATAGAGGATAATTTTTTATTATTCACAAGAAACTGAAACTGGACGGATATTCAAACTCATGACCAATAATTCAAAACATACACGTTAATCACCAAGTTTATGGTGCTTTTGGTGCATTATATATATTCAACATGTTTTATGGTGCTTTCGGCATTTATATATATAATTTATCATTTTATATTTGTACTTGTTTTATCATAGATCTAGTTACATTAGGGTTCATAATTTGAAAATTTTCTTTCAATTTCATCCAAATCTTAAAATTTGGGAGTTCATTGAAAATAAATTTGTGAATTAATTAGAATTGAGGAAGAGTTAATTTAGGGTAAAAATTGAATAGTTTTATTTAAAAAGTTGAAATAAAAGAAGGTAGTTTTGGGAAGGAAAAATAGATATGAAAACATGTTCCATTACATATGGAAAACACATGGAAGCACATAAAAAGGGAAACTAACAAAAAGAAATAAGTGATGAGAGCGGTCCATGTGAGATGATTTTTAGCATACATTTATTAGATTGGTCACCTTGCTCTTTGCCCCCACCTGTTCCAATAATGCTATATTTTTCGTAATTTAGTTGTGTAATTTGAATAATACACTTTTTATTATTTGTTGAAATTTGTAACATGTCCCACAGTGCAAATACATCTTTAAATAAATATATATATATATATATATATATATATATGTGTGTGTGTGTGTGGAGATCCTCACTTGATATATAGAATATTGGGCATTGGTGTGGAAAAAAACAATTATGGGATGTTAAGCTGGCTCTGCAAATTAATGGATTCTCACAAATTTGGCCAAATCTATCCTTTTGATTACGACTGTTATCAATAATTAATAACTATGTTTTTCCTAATTTCTTAATACTAGTAATTATTATCGTTTAGGTAGATCACGAGTATGAGAAGCTTTGATATGGCAGTACAGAAGGGAAGATGAGTGGTATTGTTTAAGCTTTCATATGCCCTAACCATAATCATAAGGAAAACGGGTTCAGTTTAAATTATGTTTTTCTTAAATCCTGAAACCAGCCGAAAATCATCAAATCATTCGAAAATTGTTTAGAAATAGCTTAGACCACCCAAACCATTCACTCTTAAACCTCCAAAATCATGTCTCGGTTCAAGTCCATTACCACAATGAACAATCGAGCCTTGAACCCTCAAAGAAATATATCTATAATACTCTCTATACACACTCGTTAGATAAAAAAAATATTAAAAAGAATATTTTTCATTTAAAAAAAAAAACAAAAGTGTACAAAATAGCTGGAAATAAGATAATATAAATTTATATTTCAAACAAAAAACTTCCAAACATGAGAATATAAATAAAATAAACTTTTTATAAAATTAAAAATTGTGAATGCTCATTGGGTGTAATAAAAATTGTAATAAGCTTTTGAAGATCTGTTACGAGAACACGTTTGATGGGACTCCAGCATTTAATTTTAGGGATACTATCCATGTAATTTAGCCAGAACAATAATAACAATAATAATCCGTTAATCTGGTTAAAAAATAAAATCCGCACGTGCTTAGCTGAAGTCCCAAATTTCAGGTATTGGATCTGCCAACAAAGCAATCTGCAGATTGGACCACATATATACATTTTAATTTTTCTCATTATTATTGTTTAAAAATATTATCTGCTTCTCTTTCTTTACCTTCCCTTTTCTTCATTGTTTCAGTCTTTTTTCATTTCTTAACTTATAAAAAAGTGAGTTAATTGTTTCTTAAAAAATTAAATAAGAAGTTACATAAATATTCTTAATTATAACTTACACAACCCTTCCTCACTGCCCCACTAAGGTTTTTTTTAGTAATTTTAACACCTTATAAGCAACTTATAAATTTAAAAAAAAAAACGCTTTAGAATTATTTATAAGTTATTAATTTTTATATTTATAGAAACCCAATAGAAACCCTTTTCAAATTATTTTTAAATAACTTATAGTTTAAAAGTAACTTATCCACAATAGGTTAAAAATCAGAAATTTTAATAAACACACTCTTAATTTTTTTTTTTAAAATAAATTTTTATTTTTTGTTGGCATTTAAAATATAAAGAAGTTGGTTTGATTTTTTTTTTTAATATCAGAATTTGAGAATTAAGTGATACTTTTATATGATATAAAATTTAATAGTGTCATATGTTTCTTCATTAAAATTTGCTCTTGTAATACTTTTTTTGAGTTTTAAATATAGTTAATTTCCATATAATTGCAAAAATTTTGAGATCATTTTTAATAAAATATTCAATTTTTTTACATATATTTCTTATTTCTCTTTCATTAGAAATGGATGATTTACTTTATTTTCATTATTTATTAATATATTTCCATTTAGTGTAATATATATATATATATATATATATATATATATATATATATATATATATATATATATATATGATCTACCAAAATTAAGCCTATTTGTCGGTGCTTATGCAATTAGACAAGTGTGTGTATGTGATAATTACTAACTCATTCCTATAGTTTGACGAATTATACTATCCCATCTTTCTATATTTCATTTCAAACTATCTCATCCCTATAATTTGATAAATTATATAATTTTATCCCCTTATTTTTTAATTTAGACTATTCCATCCCTACACTTTTGTTTCATTAGATTAGCTAGTCAAAATTGCTTATTTCTACAGTTGATTAATTAATTGACAAACATACACAAATACAAATTGATTCCAATCCAATAAAATTGCATGAAAATAAGAGGTTAGTTTCAGGATCTCTTAACATATAGTTCTAAGACCTTCATTTTTTGTTATTCATTCCCATTTGAAGGTGTGTTTCTAACTTGAGTAGAATATCTTAAATGGATTAATTTAATTGTTGCATGCTTAGAAATTAAAAGTTATACTTTCTTCTATAATCCTACACCAAAGACTTGTACTTTTAAGATTGGCCTATTCCTTGATTTCACTCTCAACTATGCGTCTATTCTCAATTTCACCCTAAAATGAATTGTGACAAAATCACTCTAAACAAATTAAGGATTAACGAATTTCATACTCAACTGAAATTGAAGTCAGATTTTGAAAGAGTTGGATGACTTGAAGGACTAAATTCAAAATTTTCTACCACACTAGACAAGTAGACGGGTTTAATTATTAACATGGATTTTCTAAATCAGAAAATAAAAAAATAAAAAAAAAAAACCAAACCTATCTACCCTCTCTTCCATCCTAAACCCTAAAAAGGGTTTTAGAGTTTTACAAAATATCATAATTTTATTTAGTTAGCTTGTGGTTCGATTTTTCAGTTCAGTTTGATACTTTGGTTTTTAAACCAGCCAATCATATACTAATCAAAAGCACTTCAATTTTAAATATTTAGAATCACAAAACGTGGTCATTTGTTAAGTATTTGTTGATTTTTATTATTTTATGCTCACCCTAGTTTTTGGAAGGGCATTTGATCAAACATCTAACAAGCACTACAACAAGCACCAATATCAATGGCATTATTATGTCACCCCAACATTAACTATTGTTACTCTATCTCCTTAAAGAGCATTTCATCAAACACCTTATAGCATCATAAAAAGCATCACAATTTTGCTCCAACCAAACTCCATCTCCGACTCAATGATCACAATTGTCGTCGTGGCGGTGAGAGGGTCTGATTCAAATAAACTATGATTCGATTCAAATAAACTAAAGAGTAGTTTTGTCATTTTAAAAAATTTTAATCAAAATCGTTGACTTTTTCAGTTGACTAACGCTGTTTCTGGACGGAATGACCTGATAGTATAATTTTTTAAATCTGAGAGACCCGATGATACAATTTCCAAAATAGAGAGACTCTAGAGCATATTATTCAAAATCTCAGAGACCTATAAATAATTTACCCTAAAAGAAAAAAAAAAATATAATCCTAAAGTTTATGGTGCAAACAGGTGCTTTAGATTCCCTCTATATAATTATCAGCTTAGAAAAATTACTATTTATTTGTTAGAATGAAAATAGTTGTGTATATAAAAAGCAATTTATAATTGTAATTTTAACAAAAAAAAAAATTAATACTCATGATATGAAAAAATTAATTTATTAATTGATATGTAAAAATTAATTTCCATACCAAGTATATGAATAATTACATCATACTTGAATTTTAAAATAATTACAAATTTCAAAAAGTTCTATTTATCTAATTCTAATATAAACTCTACTAGTTACAATTTTCCTTTTTTTTTTAAATTTTTTTTTTTTACTTTTTTTTTTTTTTACGATCCGGACAATAACGTTGAAAATTGCGGCAACAGCTACTAGTGCAAAAATAAAAGGACAATAGAACAAGAAAAGAGTGACAACCATTACAGAAAGAGAGAAATTAAAAAATGAGAATAAAAAAAAAAGGTTAGAATAAGTAAATAGATTTTTTTATATATAAAAATGATATGCAAGGCAATAAATTTTAAAAATAATATATAAATATAAAATCCTCTAAAATAAACGAACCTTTTTTTTTAGTAAAAAATAAATGAACATTTACGTCTAGTATCACAAACTATTAGTAGGAGAAATGAGTAAGATATATTTTTAATTGAATTTTGTGTGAACAATGAGCAATCTTCTTCTATTATCTTCCTCTAAAACAACCAGTGTTTCTTCCTTGGCTTATGTGGGATTGGAGCATCTGAATGAAACAAAAACAAATTTCTTCAGTTGAACATCAAAATGGTTGTCCTCAATTCCATCCATTCCATATCATAGAATTCAAACAAACCTCGCATATCGTATAGCGAATTGTAGTGTACCTCAGACCAGAAACTTAACCACAGCTCTGCATCATTGAATTGGGAAATCAACTGTAAGAACGTGAAACAGCTAGAAGGAATCATGGAAGATGCTCTAATAAAGATAAAACATTGTTTTGTATGTGTAGTACTCCATCAGAAATTATAATCGTAAAACAATTTCCTTACCACGTATAGGAGACTGGTGTTGTGGCATAATTTCAATGAAGCAAGTATCTCTAAAAGAAGTTAACAGGCAAATCTTTGCTCCAAACTGCATATTAGATGTGATGTGATACATATTAATGCATATGACATGTCACAGATACAATCCACGCTAAAAAATCAGACATTTCATTTAATTGAAAATGCACTTAATGATATTTCCAAATAGTCATGAGTCAGTTCTGTACATCATCCATCTGCAACAATATATAACAATACACTTCCTATAGCTACTACATATATGTTCACCCATGCTCAATCAAGTTTTCCCCAAGCACTCACCCATCAATAGAGAAATAGGCACGAAATTAACATAAATATTTCCAGTATGGCAATGCTGATGGATGATATTCTCATTCAAGCTACGTTTGAACTAAACCTCAGAAATTTACGAGATACCGAACTGAGGGAGAGATGCTAGACAGTTGACACTAATATTCCTTTCTAGACATATTTTGATTTCCTTGTCTTTTGTCCACAATATCTTAAACATAGTTTTGTCTTGATTCATCTGTGTATTACATTATTATTAGCGTAATTAACTATCCCCATATGCACAAAAAGAGGAATACTGACATTTGTATTAAAAATGTATCTATATGGCAACCAAATACATTTTATAATATTTTAGAACATCATGTCACCAGAGAAACAAAATACCTTATCAGCTGCTGCTTGTAATGTAACATGGTCTCCCCATTCACCAGATCTGCATCATACAACATTTTATCGGTCAAAAGCAGGAAATGCTGATAGTACACTCTGCGAATAATAAACCACATCATAAAAGCCAATTGTTTCAATAGCAATTCAAGGACTAATCTTCAATGGAGAACAATACTTTGCCATTTTCTTGTAATATTTCTTGTATTTCATTGGGACATAGCCTTCATACAACGTGCGGTTATCTTTCAGCTGGAATATGAAAAAATAAAAGTTAATGAATTAATAATAGCAATTCATTTCTTTCGATATAATAATTAAGCACCTCTTCTGTTATCACTAAATTAATTTATATGCCCATAGAAGTACTATATTTTGTATTTGGAGAATTAAACTGAATCAAAGATAGAGAAGCTGGCAGCCCTAGAATCATGGAAGTAACATAATTATGAAAATAATTGCTGAAGGTCCTATATGAAACAAACACACTAGTAACAGTAATTGTTGATTTCTAGAAGTTATTGGACAGGTATAAATTGTCAGAAAGCTGCCAAAAGATAGAGATAGGCAGCAGATAATAGTCATGGTTGCCACAGTCCCTGAAGATGCAATACTAGATGACATGATGTCAGTTGTGGAAGTTATGCATGAAAAGAGAATTGAGAATTTTATGATCAGTTATGAGTTGAGGATTTCTAGCAGGGGATTGTTTATGGAACAGCTATTAATGGTGATTTCATGGTGTTGTGGTCAAAGCTATTACAAGGGGAAGTTAAGAATTAAGATGGCAGGTTTAGTACATGCCATCTAAGCTTTCAGGCAGGCAGGTAATGGTGTTTATTGGTGACTGCAGGATGCCATTTTGCAAGTTGATGTGATTGTAACAATCCTGTAGTGTTAATACCATAAATAAATCAGTAGTGTCATAGTGGGAATTGAAAGACTCTTAAGAAGTGTGACATTGAAACTAAAACAATGGCATCAAAATGCCTTTTTCTCACTTCAAACTCTTTGGAGAGAATTTATTTAGAAGATATCAATTATTTGATAATTTTGGTTTATATTATTAGCTATTACTCTGAGATTGTTATATGATATCAACGCTAGAATTAAGAGCCCAAATTGAAAATAATTGCACATTTTCTGAACTAAATCACCTTTTAGAGAAATCCAGCGGCCAGTTCAAGGAATCTCACCTGTTTCACAACCTCTTTACGAATATGCTTGTGGTGCTCAGGCGACCTATACATCTGGTCTGAAAGTGCACGAAACTGTATCAATAGAGAGAAAAAGAAGGTTAACTTTCTGTTCTATGAGGCACTAAGAGACAGAAAGATATTGACTTTACCTGACAATTTCCATCACCAGAAACTTTCATCTCATATAAACCATAGACATGTAACCTGAAAAAAAAATTTAAATGGGCATAAGATTCCATCTCATAAACCAAAACTCACTCAGTACTCTACTTCAGAAAAAAATAATGTAGGAAAATAGTCTTCAAGCCACTCCATGTTGACGATTTCAACACCAACTTGAATACAGGCAAGAGCTTTGATATCTCTAGCAATCTTGAGGAAATGCGTGATCCATTGAAGTGACAACTGGACATTGTTTATTTTTTTAAGTTCACCAAAAAGCAATCATGATGGAGTAAACCTAGTAAAATCTAAAGGTGGTCTTTCACAGTCGTATAAGTATATTTGTGCCTGCATTCTTGCTTTTCATTTCTTGGCAATATAGGTAATCTCTCTTCCTAAACCTAGAAATGAGAGAAATGGCATTTGACACCTTTTTATGAGATTCCTTTAACAATCAAATCAACAAAAGGCATTCAAGCACATAATATAAGAAATACCTCTGAATAAGCCTTTGATGGTCCATACTGGCATCACTTAGATTAGGTATATATGTATTTATCCGCGGAACATGCTGAATGTTCAAAAAGATAAGATATTCAGGATCAAAGTGTTTATAATGCAAGGATCATAAATTAAAAAGCAACAACTTCAATATCAATCATAAAGCCTAACCTACAAAAATTCTAGGCTATGAATCAGATATTAACAGTAAAAATAAATCATATAATAAAGCGATTTTCCTTACAGGAACAGGTGCAAGGTTGGAAAGGCGTTTGCCAACGGCACCATCTAGATTGGCGTACTCTTCTGATAAAACAAGTGCAATCATTCGGTCATCCTCAGTATCTTCTTGTTGACTGCTCCATGATGTTGAGCTCGAACTTTCCCCAACGCTGGGCGTCCCTTGTCTGGGGGCGTAAGCGTAGCCCTGCATCTATTGTTCTAGCAATGTAATTCCAATTGAAACTTGAAATTACAATTGCCAAGACGATGATCCCTCTGCTGCTGCTGCTTCTTTACTGTTAGTCAAAACGCAACTCAAAAATCATGGCCATTATCTATAAATTTGATGAAAATGAAGTCCAGAAAGCAGTCAAACAGAGAATACCTATTTTATGAATACAGATCATACAATATAATCACATAAAACAATAAAGAAATTCGATCTCAAATCCAGAACAAAGATGATGAATCAATTATAGTTTGATTCCATTAAAACATGAGATTGTAGAGAAAAGTTATGGCGGGAAATCGAAAGAACAAGGAAAAACTAATGAACATAAAACAGAAGAAAATCGGATAATCATGATAAAAAAAAAAAAGAACAATCAAACCTTTTGAAGCGAATGAGTGCCTAAATCTGATTAATGAATGAAGAATGAAAGAAATTATTACCTGAAAAGTGAAAACAAAATAAAAAAAGGAAAGGAAGGCAGGTGGTTGATGATATTGGTGGGAGTTGAAAGGGAAGAAAAGATATTTAAGTAGAAGAAGAGAAGGATTCAAATAGTAAAGACCGCTTTGTATCAATCAATCAAAACCAAAATACAGGTGAAAGTTTAATTATGGCGACAGACAGATATATATTTATAATTTATAAAAATTAAAAAGAAAGAAGAAAAAATTGGGGTGAACTGAAAGTAGAGTAAGGAGGATATTTATGGCGCGTGTGGCGTTGTTGTTTGTTTTCAGTTTTATTGTAGGGCCTACACGCAATTGGGTGATGGGGCCTACACGCAATTGGGATGATGGGCCCTAACGTTGAGATTTCGGCGGCCGCTAATTTTCTGTTCTGTATAGAGGTGGCCATGCCGGGCCTAGAAAAACCTCCAGTTTTGGCCCGTAATAGGAAAATGGTTAGTCTGGTTCAGGGTCAAGAAAATCACCTTCCATAACTAGACTTGGCCTGTGAACCGTCAAACCAGGCCGTTATACCGGTAATTTTTTTTTTTCAAACCCATCAGGCTGAATCATTGGAACCGAACACGCTGAACCGCGGGACTTCTCCAGGCTGCCGACCGTTGGGAGCCCACCAAGAACCACTGTGTCTAACTGGCGAGCCCTCTGGTTCAGCTATCTTTCGGTCAGCCCACAACAAACTAATAGGCCAAACTGTGTTGCAGACCCGCCAGGTCTGAGCGAGCTAACCATTAAATTGGGGCTATTTGGATAGAAATTTCAAATTTTTGAACTAAATTTTCCCTCCCCATACCTACAAAGAGTCATATTTCAAATGTATTTTTGTCCAACATTATCATAATTTTTCACTAAATATGGAGTCAGTTGAACCAAATTTTTCCACCAAAACATCCTCTAACTTTTACTCTCTCAATTAATTCTAAATTTTTAATTGTCCCTTCTACTATCAATTAATCTCTACTATTTCGATTAATTTGTTGTTAATATTGTCATTATATTTTTTCTCCTACTACTCTCAATTCTTAGTTATTTTTTCTTATTTTAAATTTAAAACAATGTCTTAACCTAGACCAGATACTGCCGGAGGAAGGGAAAAAGCACTAGAAATTTTAAGAAGAAATAATGCATGTTTTTTTTCGATTTTCATTCAGATCCGACAAAAGCCCAAATGTATATTAGAATTCCAATTAACGGACCATCATGCACAGGAAAAATAGAGTTTTTCTTCGGAAGAGAATTCTGAAATTACCAACTCTTCCACCGGCACTGACAATTGAAGTAACAAATAATTACGGTTCCGAAAATTCAATGAAGGTGAGAGAACTATGTGAATTTTAATTCCTCTTTACCCTAATGAAGATACGGTATGCATAATAATTTTTTTTAAATACTAGCAAAATTACTTTGAAGCCCAATTTTTATTTTCAAATTTTATTTTATGTATAAATATAAAATTAGTTTAGGTAGAATTATTATTGTAAAATTTTCTATGTAAATTATATAATATTCAATAAAATTATCATTTATTGTTTATCTTAATTTTTTTCTGTACTAAACCATAATTTTGTTTCTTCCAATCAATTTTAAAGAATCATGAATAAATCATTTCATATAATTGATACACTACAAAAATATATTATAATTTTTTCACCCCTTTAAACAATTGCAGAAAATTATATATAAAAACAAAAAACTTGTCGAAAAACCATCAGTCCAGCCTGTTGAGGATCGCCGCACGGCCTGTAGCTCGCCGATCTCCAAGCTGATTCCGGTTCATAGCCTTACCGACCCGTGGCCCTACGGGCTTCGGCCCAGCCCAGCGTGAGACCCCCTCTAGCTGCGCTACTCGGAGATCGAGGTTAATCAATCTCAATTTTACACTCGCTCCAAGGAAACCAGTAAGAAAGTGAAACCACAAACCTTGAAAAAGAATTAGTCTCGTATCAGTTTATAAGGCAATTCTTATTGGTGGAATTAATTAAAAACAGCAACAGCAACAAGAAATTATAACGGTATGAAATGAGGCTGATTTACTAGATAATTATAGTACAATAGCCGCCCAATTAGAGTGGGCAACAGAAAATATACTGTAAGCAAATTGAATATTTGTATAGATTAGACTCCAAGTTTGTCAATCAATATATGTTACTACTACTAGTACTACCCAAGGGCTCAACTGAATTTTTTCCCAGCGTTTTGTTCCAATTCAATAGTATCAACCTTTGCCCAACTGATCTTCAACACGGGAGAGTGTGGGTACCAAAATATCTGCATGTGGTGCTCAGTTTTGGACTGTCCCATCCCAAATAATACCCACAAACTTAAAAATCTGCCAAAATCTCAGTTTCATATTGAAAATATATATTCCCTGGCTCAATAAACGTTTCCTTGAGCACCCAATGAGAAAGGCAATCATAAAATTCCTCAAGGTAGCGCGATTGCTTCATATGCACCAGAGAAGTCCTGGAATTCACAGTATCAAAAGAAAGCCATCAATATTTGAGGTCACTGATTGATAGTTCAGGAACCATATTTTCGCTTTCTCTGTCCCTTTCTGACGGGATAAGAACCAACTGTATATTGTGAATTTGCAAGCTCACGAGGAATCACAGCTCCAGAGGATTTTAGAACCTCGATGAACTCAGGAAACAATTTTTTGTCCTCCTCGTTCACAAAAACAACTGCCCTACCCTCCTCTCCCATTCGAGAAGCCCTTCCTATTTGATGGACATATTCTTGAATGGAATTGGGCATGTCAAACACTATTACCTGTCTCACGCCCAAGAGATCAACTCCTCTACCCAAAATCCCAGTTGCCACAATAACAGGAGCCTCCCCAACCAAAAATGAGCTCATGATTTCTCTTCTCTCCTTCATCAACTTCTCCCCATGTATTGATAAAGCCTTCAATCCTGTGGCAACTGTAATTGCATTGGATAGGAGATCTGCCCCAAGTCTTGAACCCACATATACAACAGCTGGTGGCTTGAAATGTTGCCTGCTCATCAAAATGTCAAAAAGTTTTTGCTTCTTTTGCTTCGACTCAACCCAGATAGCAAGCTGTTTTACAGCCTTACTTGGCTTATTAGGCTGGCCAATGGAGACAACTATCATATCTTTTGCCATAGAGCCTGTCATCTTCTCAATTTCTTGTGTTATTGTTGCAGAATACATCAAGACTTGGGGTTGAGAAAGAGCCCTAAAAATCTGCATAACCTGATCGCGGAAGCCCCTTTGAAGCATGCAGTCCACCTCATCTAGAACAAATATCTTCAATTCATCTAGTTTGATATCATGCTTTATTAAAAGATCAATAAGTCTGCCTGGAGTTCCTACAATAAGTTCCACTCCTTGCTGAATACGATAAATTTGTCCAGCCATAGCATCACCGCCGACCACAAGAGCAGTCTTGAAAGGCAAGCCCTTACCAAGCATCTTAGCTTGATCCTCAACCTGTATACAAAGCTCTCGGGTAGGAGTCAAAACCATCGCAAGTGGCGTTCTAAACTCAGAAGAGTGCTGAAGGCGAAAACTTGCACATTGAGAAACAACAGGGACCAGATAGGAAGCAGTTTTTCCAGAGCCTGTGTCAGCTGAAGCAAGCAGGCTTCTGCCGCTCAAAGCAGCTGGAATTGCTTGCATCTGGACAGGTGTAGGCATATCATATCCTGCAGCTTCCAAGTTCTTCAGAAGCTGCGGAGGAAGATTACAAGAAGAGAATGACAAAATGGGATCTGGAACCAACTTCCCCTTCACATGTATTTCCAGTTTCCTTCTCAGTAATTCAGTCTGATCATTATTTAAAGATAAGGCTCCCATTTTATCATTAGATTCAGATTCTCTAACATAAAAGCACTCATCAGGTCCAGCTAATCTTACAGCAGGTGGAGGAGGACAAACAGAAACCTGGTTATTAGCAACCTTGAATAGAAGAGTGAGTTTGCATTCCAAACTACAAATGTCATCATCAGTTTCATCGCATATGTATTCACCATAGCGACCACATACAACACATCTAGGCTCCCCAGAGAGAGCTTCTCTCTGCTCTCTAGCAGTCCTTTTCACATCATTTGCATCACAGCCTAATTGAAAATAACAAAACTGAGGTGCTTGAAAGAATAAATAATGAAAATCCACAAAGAAACTACTTGATGTTTCTCAAATGCAATGCAGGCATCCACTACCAACAACTTCAAGTGACCAAGACCCACCAACAGCTATACTTATCAAGGAACTCGCTTTAAATGGTATCTATATACCCTCCAAAACCTAGTATGTATTATTCCCAAATTTCCAATCAAACTAAAAGAATAAATGAAACAAACAGAATACCTGTGACTTGATCAACATTGATTCCTGCCGTAGAACTTTGGCAATGATTATCCAAATTTGTAACTTCCATGAATGTATCAGCTGCTTAAAGTGAAACAGAACTAACTTCAATTAGGTTAAACCCTAGTTTCAAAAAAAAAAAAGGTTAAACCCCAACATAAAAATATTGCCGAGTGAATATGATGAAAAAACATAAATTTAATCTTATATTCAAAGAGATTAAATATTAAGAGAAGGTAGTACAAAAGAATTGCACTTCACGAGATGCAAAACAACACCAGAAATAGACAATTTAAAATTTCGCTTACATGGTTTTTATGGAGCTCAGAATTTGCTGCAAAAGGTCTCAGTTTTGGTTTACAAGTTTCTTATAGCTACGACTTCACACAGTCATGGAGAAATCTAGAATGCAGTTAAAACGGTAAAATTTAGCTGCCTTTCAAGTAGGGTAGGGTCAGGACCTGCTTTTTGACCTGAGCTGCATGGACAGATAAAACCCATCCTGCTGATAAATTAGGGAGGAACGAGTCTTCAAAAAAAAAAAAAAAAAAATTGTGGGCAAGTTGTAAAAATCGTGAGTTTAAGTAGAATTGGAAAAAGGAATAATAAAGTCATATCTTGAAATCTTCCATGAATAACTTAGAAAACCTATAAATCATAAAAAAAAAGGTATGATGCATATAATAAAAATATTTTGAGACTCATTATAACACATAGAAAAACAATAAAGACATGAAAATTCAATAAAAAGCATATTTGTCCATGATAAGAATATCAAAACATATCAGTCTTCGAAATTATCACATATGAAAACTGTCACTGGGAAAAACCACTAAAAAGAACCAAAAAACTTAAATTATGAATTCAATTTGGTTCCGCTACACATTTCAGTATCATCTTATTCCTGAAAGAGTCTAGATGCATGCTAAAACCATTTGAACAGAAAAAAGAAAACTTGAAAACCAACAAAAACGAAATCAGTTTAAGCATTTGCTTTATCAATTCCTGCTCTCTACAAAATTATGACATTCCTACATATTAAAACCAAAACTGAGATAAGTTCTCTCAAAATTCTAATTCATTCAGAAGTTAGTTTAAAAATAAATGAAAGCCCAAGCAAATTTGCAATGGGAAAACCAAAAGTAATTGCAAAATATGAACAAAAAATTATTGTATTTAAACATGCATTAGAGAGACTGCAAAGATGCTTGTAGATATCAAGGAAATATAAAAAGAAATTCAGTTAATTAGAACCAAGTTGCAGTCACATTCGGAAGCTACTGATACTTGAAAGTAGAAAAAAGAGAGGGAATTAGTTTCTAGCTAAAATCCCATGAAGAAACTAATCAATCAAGTGTAATAATCTAATATAAATTAAATCATCATTAAATTTGAAAAAAAAAAAATAAAGCCAATCAGTGAATTTGAATTCATTTATTTAGTATGACCACCAGAAAATACTATAAAGGCACTAAATTGAGAAGTTCCTCAACAAAAATATAGGTAAGAATTTGGTAAAGAACTCTCAATCTTCATCAAAACACAAACAAATCAAACCAGTTACAGTTCGTTCGTCATCATATCTCATCTCATTTTAAGAAATCAAATATAAAGAGGAGAGGGGAGCTACCTGGCTGAACTTGAAGAAGCAGCAAGGTCGGGACTGCAAGTCGTGGTCCAAGGGTCACGGTCGGTCAGCAACTCCGATTCCAGCGCCGACGATGGCAGGTTGTTCGCATAGATGTATAGAGATGATCGCTCCAATTTTTTAGAGGAAAAAGAAGAAAACAAGTGTAGAGATTTCGCGATGTCCGGCGAGCGATTGAGGAAACGACTAAACGAGGCCTTTCTTTTTTCTTTTTTTCTTATTTTTTTTTAACATAAAACGAGCCCTTTCTTTTTTTAACTTATATTTTTTTTTTTCCAAACTAACTTTATAAAACGAGCCCTTTCATTTTCATACATGGTAAATATACATCAGTAAATTATGATAGTATTTCTTCTTTTTTTTTTCCATAAAAATTATGATATTTCATTCATATAATTTTTTATCAGTTGAAGACTGGAAAGCGGATTAAAGTATCAGGGTAATTATTTTTGGATCTCTCAGATTTTGGCTAATAAATTCGTTGGTCCTTCTATTTTTAAAATTGTATCAATAGGTCCCTAACTTTTTAATAATAGACTCTCAGGTCTTTCTGTCCACTTTGGCCGTTATCAAAGTTTTTTTCAAAATAACAAAACTACCCTTTGGTGGACTAATTAAACTCAATTTTAAATCAAACCACTGTAAAAATTAAAGATAACCAAAATGGGGCTCGAACTAGGATCTTTAGTATGTTAGAATGTATGATAACCAACTACCAATACACATTTAATGTGTTGGACTGACATGATAAAATGTTATTGTGTAAGACACAACCATGATAAGTATGAATGTTAAAAGAGAAAGTTTAACTTTTTCGGAAAATTTAAAAATAGTTTATAGAAAATTGAGTGTTTATTTGGAGAAATTAATAAAAATGAGAAAATTCATATTTTTTATTTGGAGAAAGTAACAAATATTAGAAAACTCATATTTCTAATTTAAGGAAATGAAATATTTATTGGAATCATTTTAATTATATTTTTATTAAAAAATTTAGGGTTAATTATTTTTGGGTCCCTGATGTTTGACCTAATGTACTCTGGGGTACTTCTATTTTGAAAATTGTATAATCGGATCCCTAATGTTTGGAATAATAGACTCTCAGGTCCTTCCGTCCAAAAACAAGTTTAACATAAATTTTGGATTAGAAATATAATTAAAATAATTCCAATAAATATTTCATTTCCTTGAATTAGAAATATAAGTTTTCTAATATTTGTTAATTTCTCCAAATAAAAAATATGAGTTTTCTAATTTTTGTTAATTTCTCCAAATAAACTCTTAATTTTCTGTAAACTCTTTTTAAATTTTTCGAAAAAGTTAAACTTTCTCTTCTAATCTTCAGACTTGTCTAGAATGATAAAAAAATAAATATGTAATTATTTAATAAAATCTTAATTGAAAGAATAGATAATTGCTATAGTCATAAAAGGTGAATGATTGTTCCTTACACAATAACATCTTATCATGTCAGTTCAACACACTAAAAATGTCTTGGTGTAGTTGGTTATCATTCATTTCAACATGCTTAAGGTCCCTGGCCGTTCGAGACGGCCAAAGTGGACGGAATGATATCAGAGTCTATTATTAAAAAGTTAAGTTCCCAAGGACTCAAAAATAATTAGCTCTAAAGTATCACTGTATTACATTTTTCAAAGTTAGAATAGAACAATGTTAAGTTTTAAATTTGGGGTATCATAATGTTACAAACTCCAAAATTAGCATATGATCACTAATCGTTTTTGGACAGAAACGGTTAGAAATCATTAGATAATAGCTCAAACCACCTTGCTTCATGAATTTGCCGTCCTCCAGTCCAATTACGATTCCTCCGACTCATGAATCCTTGGGCCTCGGACCATGGCCTCCTATAATCATAGGTGAAAATTATTCTCATTGCTTATAAATGAAGTTCTTTTTGTCTTTCAAAATTCCTAATACTGCCTTGTAAAAATAGGCCAAAAATAAATTGGCTGTAATAGTAGTATAAATTATTTGGTTTTCAACAATATTCAAAATTCAAACCAACCATCATTTAAAATCTAGGAAATAACAACAATTAGTTTAACAACCAAAATTGGGGGTAAAAGAGGATTACTTTGAAATTAAGTACAATACATTGAACTAAATGTAAATTAATTAGGATCAATTCCCCGTACGATCCCATAATTTCCTATATAAACACAGCCAAATGTAAAAACTATTCATATCTATTTATACAAATATATAAAAACTAAGTTTGTATGCTAACATGGTATAATATGGAGAATACAATTGTTAATGTGACAATATGCTAAAAATTAAGGAATTTCTTAGTTTTATTTACTTATTTTTTAATGAAATATTATGTGAGACATTTACTAATGATTAACTATTGTTACTATTTAAATGATAAAATTAATACATATTATTAACTATTGGAATTATTTTTTTATTCAGTAACCTTCACATTTAAAATTCTAAAAGTTGTATTTCAATAAAAATTTGGAATTTAATTACCAACTATCGTGTACATAGACGGATTGAATCGGGCCGGGTTCAGACCGTGGCCTAGTGGACGAGGGGATTAGTGACCGACGGTTCACAGTTAACCAACGATTGGTTAGTGAGCGATTCAAGCGATCCAAACCGACGATTCATGGGCTGTTAACCAGCAATTTTTTGGACGGTTCATGGATGGTTTCAGTTCATGGCAGACCATAGTTCAGAAAATGGTTGAATTTGAACCGGTGCGCTCCTCCAACGATTTCAATCTGGGCTTAGCAATTACAGTTCGAAGTTTAGTCGATTCCAATTAATCGGCGGGCAAAACTGCTGATTTTTCAAACCAAACTGGCCCATCGCCACATATTATATTGTATACAATTTTTAAAATAGTGATAAACTAGATATTTTTCATTACTACAAATTTTGTCATTATGAATAGAAGTTGTATAAGAATGATAAGGAATGGAATTTTTTTAATATTAAAACCAAGAATTAATTTTAGAAGTTTTAATATTCCAATTCGTACAAAATTTTAAATGCCACTCATAAACATCTTTCAATATTTTGTAGTAGTTGTTGCATTACAGAGAATATAAATCCTAAAGTTAAAAGTTTTAATATAAGATAATTATCTTAGTATGTCAAGCTTTAAATATAAGTTAATTATTAAAAACTTACAGATATTGATGCAATATGATAATTTAAATTATTTTTCAAATTTAAGGTAATTTTACTATAAAATTATGTTTTAATTCAAAATATTAAAAACAAACTAACAAAAAAGCAAAGAAGTTTATTAATTAAATTACCTCTACACAGAGGTATTGAAGAACATGAGCCATGTAAACAGCAGCACCACCTCCTGTTCTATTAGCATATTGACATTTATTTAAAAACCTTGCTGTCCTCACAACTGGAAATGGAAGACCAGGTTTTGCTTTTTTCTTAACATCACTGCTGTTGGGGGTTATTCAATTTCCAGTAGGGAGGATAGCAAGGTTTTTAAAGAAATGTCCATATGCTAATAGAACAGGAGGTGGTGCTGCTCTTTACATTGCTGGTGTTCTTGAATACTTTTAATTAATAAACTTCTTCTTCTTTGTCGTATAATGCAGGGAAATATCGGCGAAATTATAAACTTCACTACGGTAGATGGCCAAGAATATAGAAGGTAAATGAGCGAATGGTTGTATGTAGGAGTTGGTTGAATTGGGTGGTGATAAGTGATGACAAATACAGAAACTTTGCTAGTCATCATCATGCCTTGTCAGCAGTCTATGTTGAAGAAACATGCTCATTAAGAATAGCTAAAACTAAATTAAAATGTCAAACTTCCAATATTTTCCTTCTCATGTTCATAATCAACCAGATGTAGAATCAGCTATCAATCTTGCTTTGTCTTCCAAAAGGAAAACTACTTTTTTGAAGGAGTTGGAAAGGGAAACTTGATATAATGGTTAATTATTATTATTATTTACAAAAGAATGAAAATGGAGATGAGTTACAAATGGTTTATGTCCATCACCGTCTATGGTCAAACCAAATCCAAGTTTGAAAGCTGAGACCTCCCCAACTGCCAAGAACGACATGAATTTACAATTGAAACTTCAATTTTCAAAGCTTTTAGAGTAATTTTCAAGAAGATCTAAAGGCACCATTAAACTCCTCTATTCAAAAACTTCAATTTGATGTAGTAGTTTGCTTTGATCTATACCGTTTTCCGGCGACCAAGGAGAGAAAAACGTCTTGTATTTTACTTTTTTCGGCCACATACGGCGAAATCACAAGAAAATAAAATCGTATTAAAATCTACGAGTCAAGAACTTTCCAATGACATATCATTTGTTAAGTTTCATCGTCGTAGCAATTTTTCGGTGACTAGCGGCAACAATGGTTGCTACATGAAGAATATGAAGATGATATGACTGTTTAAATTTTCTGTTACATTTTACTGAATTGTATTTATATTTACTAAATTGTATTGATATTTACTAAATTATATTTTATATTTATTGAAACATATACTTAATTGTATTTTCATTTACTGAACTATATTTATCTTTAACAATCATTAAGTATCAATAAAAATTATATTGAATTTTATGTTTTTTCTAAAATTTATATTTTTTACATTCAATAAGAATTAACCAAAGTCAATAAGAATTAGTAATAATTATATTCTTTAGAGTAAATATGAATATGCAGAATCAATAAAATTTAATAAAAATAGTAATTCTTGAAAGTTTATTAAACTATACTGAATTGTTTTATTGAGTATTATTGATATTTATTAAAATTTAGCAACCTCTGACACTTTTATCTTCTCCATTAGGTTGAAACTTTAGCCGTAATAGATATTTTCGATATTGATGAAACCTAACAAATTATATATAATCGAAAAGCTCTTGACCCACATATTATTATTAGAGTTAATAAGAATGAGTAATTATTCTTAGCATGATTCTTTGATTTTTTATGCATTTTTTTATTATATTTTTTAGAATCATTAAAAGTCAATAAAAATTAATAAAATTTAATAAGAAACAGTAATAGTTTTTGTATGATTATTTTAGTTTTTATAACCATTTGATTATATTTTTAAGATTCAATAAGAATCATTAAAAATTAATAAGAATTAATTAGAATTAATATCATTAAGAATCATTATTAAAAATAAATAAGAATGAGTATAATTAAGAATCAAATAAGAATAAGTAAAGATTTTTTTTTTATAATTCTTTGAGTTTTTATGTATTTATTGAATTATATTCTTTAGATTCAATAAAAATCAATAAGATTTAATAAGAGTTTATAAGAATCAATAATGATTTTTTTATATGATTCTTTCAATTTTTATGCAGAATCAATAATATTTAATAAGAATCAATAATTTTTCAATGTTTATTGATTGTTATTGAACTTTACTGAATTTACTGTTAACTTCGTATTCTTCATTAAAGAAACCCTATCCGTCATTGACGATTTGAAATTTTCAACGGCGACAAAACCTAGCAAATCATATATTTTCGGAAAACTCTCAACCCGTAGATTTCAAATATTGGAGATCAATCGCCGAAAAGATAAAAAATTGAAGTCTCAAAGATTTCAAATCAAGGGAAACCAAAATCATATTTAACTTTTCTAGGTCCGCCACCTGTTGCTAGACTTCTAGTGCCGGTGGAAGTCACTATTGCTGGACTGGTGAATAGTGACACCAGTTGAGACATTCCAACAATGTATGGTAGTGATCGACTGTGAGCAATTGATTCAAGAAATATGCTTTGTTCTTGTTTTTTTATTCTTATTCTTTTTGAAATTTATTAAGAAAGGGCAGTTTTGTCAATTTTTCAAAATATATAGCCTATTGTAATATTTCTTTAATTATGAAACTTTTGTGCCATTTTATTAAATAACAGTTATTTTGTGTCATTTTGTTGATTGCCCTTAACTAATATTGATATGTAGCAAATGGAAGACTTATTCTCGGTTAATGTGAACGAAATCATGCATGGAATCAAGCACGTGGCGAGAGCTATGATCAAAGCTCGGAACAGGGTTTCAATTATATGCACGTCGAGCTCTGCTGCCATACCGGGAGGATCAGGGTCACATCCTTACACTTCATCTAAAGAGGCTAATCTGGGATTAATGAATAGCACTTCATCCAAGGAATTCGAGTGAACTGCATTCTGCCTCATTACGGATATGCTCGTTGGTGCATATACAAGGATGCTGAAGAAAGAGGACATGAATCCTTCGCACAATTGTGGGTGAAAGAGGAAGTCTTTTGAAAGGGAAATGTGGAAGCGTACAGGATGTAGCAGAGGCTGCAGTGAAGAGTCAGGCTATTCTGAAATTTGTTCTTCACTAACATTATTGTGAAATTACTTGTATACAAAAAAAGTTTACTGCTCATACTATTAATTAACTACAGCACCACCGAGGTAACAATGACCTTTACTTTGCAAGAGCCTGTTCATATCCTTTTTTGAGGAAAAAGAGAAATGCCAAAAAAAGAAAAGCAAAAAAGATTGCAGTCTGCAAAGCAGCTTTAGATGGTGGATGCAATACTGGAACAAAAAATCTACTTGAAATGGTGTATGCAATTCTTACAACAGAGGACTTACGATTTGCATAAATAAACCAAACTGAATGCTCCTTCAACATACAAACACCAAACTCCTCCCCCGAAGTTAATTCCTCAACTCTTGCTGACATCAGCTATCCAATACATTAATTTAAATCTTAATGTTGAAGTAATCAGGATCAAAATGATGTAACCTAACGTACCCATCTTCACCTCCACTTGAGAAACTGCAAAAATCAGAAGCACAACATATAAGTCGTACTGCATTTAAGCTAACTTCAAAGTTTCACATTATTTAGGCAAACACATGTTAACGTCATCAAATCAAGGTAAATAAATGTATAGTTTATTACAAAACCCTATAACATAATAATTCGCAGCCCATATTGTCATATTTAAATTTTTGTTTTAGCTTTACATGCAGACAAGCTATGGGCAGAGAAACATGTATTAGAAGTGTTGTGAAAATAAATCCAATCATATAGTTTAATCTAACAAAATCAAGTATCAAGCATAACAAACAAGATAACAGGAAAGAATACCTTTTCCCATCGGGATTGAAAGCCAAAGCATTTATAGGTCCAAAATGACCTTTCACACCACCAATTTCTTCTTGGAGGATCTAAACACAGAGAAAACAAAGATAAGCATTCAAAAGCTTGCCAACCATATGCTTGACAATAAAGAAACATTATCAGCAGAAAAAGTTAACCTTGTCGTAGAACTTGGCTTCGAACTTCCCAGCACGGTGATCGGTGGTGGTCACAGCTGAAGCATCCTGACCACCTCCAAGCACAACCTGCAGCAAAAAAAGGGCAATTATGCTCAAGCACATCTGGGATGAAACAAAAATAAATATCAACTTTTATATGATCTATTAACCAGAAACACAAATGGGTTTATGCAAAAAAGAAAAAACATGAGAATTAGCTACTCTGAAACCTTTCGCACTAATTGTATTTTGATGAACCTTGTCAACAGTTCATCAGTTCAACCTACATACATCCACTTCTGCTTTTGATAAAGTAATGATGTTACTCAACAAAACTGTTGTTTATGCTTTAATCAAGCACCACCATAACAGCTTTTTGGCCAAAAACCTTTTTCTTAAGCTGCCTTGACAATACCCTAGTGGTTCTGGCTCATCAGTTAGCCTAAATGCCTAAATATGCTAACAGTAACACATGTGTGTGTATTCAAAGGTAATTTCCCTGACAAACGTGCAAATACAAGGACATTGAAGACCTATAATGCCACCACTAGAACCTTGGATCATGTCCAAACTTGTCCAAGAACCAGAAAGTATTATGGCCTCAAATTATGAAGTGGCAGAGCCAACTAAGAAACAGCTTTGAAGCCACTAAAGCTGACAATAAAACTGAATGTCCAAATTTCTAATTAAGAAAAGAATTAAAGCCATCTCAACTTGAAAATACATTTTGTCATTGAAAATCTTTTAATATAACAAATTCAAATTATAAGATGCAACAACTGGCTCCAATATAATTGATGCAACTCATCACAATTTTTAAAAAGACAAAATTAACAACAAATGCATAGGCACAACATAATATAAAAGAAAAGAGATGAATAAAAAATTTTCAACAATTCAATGATTAATATTTGAGCATTGTCCAAAGAAAATCACAAATTTACCACAACATCAGAAGTCAATAATTCATCTCTACTTACATGATCAAGCAGTGGAGACATAGTAACAGCATTGACAGGGCGTTCTGTCACATAGGTCTTGATAAGTGACAACGTTCTGATGTCCCATAGCTAAAAGTTACAGAAAACCAGTTGAGATAAGGGTAGGGTAAACTTCAATTTGTAAAAAGATTATAGAAGGATTATAAGAAAGTTGATAGTAAATTAAAAAATATGAATCGTAATAAAATATTATACCTTCGCAGATTTATCTAGAGAACCAGTAACGAAGTGTGAACCATCAGAAGACTTTGTAAGTGATGTTATTGTCTTTTTATGCCCCACTTCCTTATCCGACTCTTTCAAAAGCTTCCCAGTCTGCAAGATTGACAGGGGAATACAATTTGAAACCAGACAAATCAATAAGAACTTGCTAATGACATCAAGAAGACTAGAAAAATGAAATTTGCAAACTAGAGAACAAAGCCACAAGAGCCAGTGCACATACATGCAAGTGGACAATACATAAAAACTTCAACAATGCTTAATCCAAACATCTTCAACACCTGACTATTATGAAAACGAGGTAATTTGGAACACAGGTTCCTGAAGGATCCAGCCAAAAGATCAGACTATTCAGAATTATCTAAGATTGCCCCTCCACTATATTTGAAGTAGATTCAAGTCACATTTTGTTTTTTGGGACTTAACAATAAATTATTTTCAATTCAGGGGCATTTCCCTAAGCTGGTGCTTTTTAACTTATTGAGTATAAGCAGCTTATGGAGTATAAGCAACTTAAAAATAATTTTTGACATATTTACCTGAGCTGACTAATAAGCAGCTGATAAGGAGTTACCTGCTTACTTGATTTGTTAATAAATGGCGTATAAGGAGCAGAAATTGTTAAAATGACCAAAAAGGGTATAAATTTTGTTAGATACATTTAAAAGATAGTATTATTATTATGATCAAGCAAAATATTTTTTAAAAAATAAAAATAATTAAACCTAAATTTACTAAGCCATCAGCGAATTTTTTCAATCTAAATAATTACTATTATTTTTTTAACTAATAAATAATTATTATTATTATATTAAACCTAAATTTCTAAACCCTCCACTCTGGTTTCTCTTCCTCTTTTCCTCACCATCACCTCCCTTTGAATTAACATTCGGGTTATGATTGAATTTCTGGAAATTCAATATCTTTGATACTTTAGCTCAAATGGACAACAGTGAGCTAGATGTTTCACAACAACAAAGTGTTTTCAAATACAAACAGTGGTGAGGTTCAGGCTTCCTGTGTGGTGGTGCCTGTCATAGATTCCGGCAGACCCCAGCTGTCAAGGTAGAAAGGAACAAAGCCTTTCATGGAGGTAGCAGTGGTAGACTGGTGATGGAGGAGGTGGGGGTATGGTGGGAATTTGATAAAATATATGAGGGTAGAATGATAAATTACTTGGTCAAAGCAAAACTCCTTATAAGGAGTTCCAAAATAAGCTCCAAATCCTACCTTATTTTAAAACTCCTTATAAGGAGAAAAGCTGTGGAAAATAAGCTCAGGTAAAAGTTAATTCAACAGCTTTTAAGCTAAAAACTCCTTATAAGGAGTTTTGACCAACTTAGAAGCTTAGGGAAACACTCCCTGAGTTTCGAAGTTTTGTTTAACTCTAAAGCTAGGATTTGGACAAGTTCAGGTTTTCTACCAGCAAAAGCAGAATTTATTGATACTCAACTTTATTAATTTGAAAACTCAAAAATATTACAATCAACTCTTTGATTATATCAAAAATAAAAAGAGAAAATACCTAACACACAAAGCATGCATCAGTGATGGTTCTTTTAAAACCATGTCTGCGGAGAGAACCACTAAACAAACAATAAATTTAAAACAACATTCCTGGAACTGTCAGTCCTACTTCACAGCTAAAGCAACTACACAAGTAAACAGCCAGTTACCTCAGAATCCCATATGCGAACTACAGCATCCTCCCCAGCACTTATGATGGTCCTGTTTAAAGGTCCCCAAACAGCTCTATTAATCCTTCCCTGAGGACCCTTGAGAACCAATACAGATTCACCAGTCTCTAAAATATGATATATACTCAAAAAATTAGGAAGGACATAAACTATAATAATTGAAAAAAAAAACCCCCAAGTATAAACAACAACAAAAAAAAAAAAAAAAACAGAACTTATATCAAGCATATGCAAATCCAGATAATCGTAAACCATTTAACATCTAGTTTACAGTAAAAAATTCACTTATACATGAGTGAGCCAGTGCATGAAGTGTGTGAGTCAGTGTAGGAAAAAAAAAAGAAATTCTTCGAATGAGCAATAAGTCTCTGTTGTGGAACTCAGAGAGTTAGACCACAACCATTTACAATCTACAACCTTTGATGTTCTGACTCCCTACATGTATGACCTCTTCATACTAACATCAAACAGACCCAATTTGCAACATATTCATAAATCAATTATAAGCATACCATCCAAGAAGACAGGAAGTTCAACAGCATTCATCAAATAACCATTGCCGATTAGTTAATAATTAAATAATCGCAAGAAAAAGCTATAGATTGTATTGGCAGTGAAATTAAAATACAGAGTAAAGCCTGAAACAACAGGGTATTGTTGCATAGAGAAGCCTAACTGCCTAAGCAGGAATACCAAAATAAAGTACTACCCTTTTCCAAAGTTTACTACTTTTATGCATTAATTAAATTGGATTTGACACATTATAAACTCCCACCCCACTGATATGAATACAATCGCAGAACAGCTGACAACAAAAAACGCTACATCCATACTGTCAGGTTATTAGGCAGAGAGACTGCTAAATACTTACGGTCAGCAGGATCCCTTGCAATGCGTTTTACATGAATAGCAGAGGACAATTCCATGAAAGGATCAGTGGTGATAACTGCAAGTTTATCACCAACAGAAAAATCCACAGCTCTAGCAGGCGAATCAAAATTGAAAGAAAACAACTGAGTTCCCGTTTGGACATCCCACAGCTTCGCCGTCTGGTCCGCACTCCCAGTAATTAACCTCATCGAATCTCCTAACAATGTCAGAAAAAGAATATACCTTTAATTAAACTACATACAAAGCCTACCTGATTGAAGTAGAAAATTGGCAAAAAAAAAAGGAAAATCAAAGAAGAATCGCATATAAGGCTCAAGGAACTTGCTTGAGACATCGCAGCACCAAACGGCGCCGTTGTGACCGCGGTAAGTTCCCAAACGCTCGCCGTTGTCGGCAAACCAGACGGTGGGTGTATGGTCCTTGGCACAAGAGAATAAGAGATCCCCTTCTCTGTTATATTTCAAAAACGTTAAGGGCCTTTCATGCCCTTTCATCAAAATTGGTCTCATCTCCTTCTGCTGATCCAAGCTCTACCTCGATTTCTCTCTCTCAGCAACTACAAACTATTTTTTCTTTTTTTTTTTCAGAGGGAAACGAACTAGGGTTTTAAAAGAGGAGAAAAAGAAAGATACAGGTTTGTGTAATAATGTTGGTGGTGGGCTGTTGGGTATATTAGAGCCCAAAGCGAGGCCCCTTAATTGTTGGTGATTGAAGACCATCTCACTATGCTATGTTTAAAACCAATAAATAAATAAATAAATAAAAGTTATCCGGCTTCATATCAAAAAGAGCTTGAAATTCTTTATCCAAAAACGGCAACAAAAAATTATCATTATCTTCGGCTGAAATTGGTGATTGAAGAACATCCACACTGGCTCCACAGACACAGCCGAAGCATTAAAAGAGATCATTGAAATAATCTGAAATCATCCCACAAATTTTATGTTGATCCTCCTACCAAAACCCCTCATCATCCTTCAAACTAGCTATAAAAATATCCTTCCGGTGAGCAGTAGCAGAACCATGGAAAGAATGAGCATTCAAATCTCCATATGCAAGCTAGAAAACTTTAGATCTCTACTTCCGATACTAAAGCATGCGACAAATTTTTTTGAACTAACCGATAACGATTATTGTCAATCTCGTTCTGCCATTGTAAATCAGTAAGCTCTATGGTCAAACAATGTATTTCCTAACAAAACCTCTTCCGAAGTTGCGAGCCCTACTCTTCCAACTTCTCACGAGAGCCTCCCAGCTTCAATAAAACACCCAAGTCTCCTCCTCCTACCCAACTTGCTTCCACGATATTTTGAAAGTCAGGCTCATTCTTCCGAGAATTTTCGAAACGGAAGGAACAAAATCGAGAGTGGGGTTGAAAACCCGACAACCGATTAAGGAAACCAAGGATAGACAATTGAGGCCTTTGCTGAAAATTTGTATTCTGAAAGCTGGATTGAATTTGCTGATCGGTACAAAAGCTGATACTGGTTGCAGTTTATAGTAAATTCCAATATTTTCATCACGGGACGGGAGACCGAACCGGAGTCCAACCGGATTTTTGATTTTTTTTTTTAATTTAACATTTTATTCGTAGTATCAAAATAAATTATGCAAAATATTAGTCTTCTAATTTTTTATATATAGTTTTTTAATTTGTTTAACTTTTTTATACTATTTATTTTAGTTTATATATAGAACGGGTGTAATACTGTTTACCCATTTTGTGATACGAAATGATATCATATTTATTGACATTCTGTACTTTAACTTTCCAATTAGATAGATAATGGCGTTTCACTTGTTGTTTTATCGATCGATTGACCGTTATCTAAATGATTGAGACACTGATTAACAATTATCAGCGCTCCTTTTACTCTCCACTTCTGGGTTATCTTCTCCCATCACCGTGTGCACACAATTTCTTCATTTGACGTCAACTTACCATTCCTTTTGTCGATTCATGTTCTCTTCTTTTCCTTTTTTCGAACCTTCTCCTTCTTACAAAACTAGTTTTTTCTTAGAAGCGTCTCAAATTGCACAGCTCCTACTTTGGTAATTTTTTTTTTTTTTTGGAAATTTACTTTTGGGGCTTTTCTTTTAATTGGTATGAAATTCGTGCGTAAAAATTGACTTCAAGGTTTTGTGTTTCACATATATTAAAGTTGTGAAGTCAGTTACTATAATAGAACTGAACAAAAATTGTTTTCAACCATACGTTGCGAAAGGGACCAGGCAAAATATCATGGTATGATTGCATTATTGGTATAAAAATAAAATTTCCTATTTAATTTGGTTATTAAGAAAATATGCTATTGGGAGTAGATATGGCCACGAGCCGGTTCGGTCCGGCCGTCCCGTGGCTGAACCGACTCTAATCCGTCGAAGCTCATAACCGCCCAACCCAAAATCTGAACCGGCCGAAGGACAGGCCGATTCAGGTTCAAAAAAATTTCGAACCAGACCCGTACAAACCCGTGAACCGTGGAGGAACAGCATAAACCGCTGAATCGAACCACCGGTTAACCGCCAAAATTTTAAAAAATTTGAAAATTTAGGAACCGCCGGTTTGAATCAGCGAGCTAGCCCAGTGTGCTGCACAGGCTGGTGAGTTGGGCATCGGCAGAGGCGGGCCCAGCCCTTCATTCTAGCAGTTAGCGCGTCTGACAGGAGGGAAGATTTAGGCCCGGCTGGCCCAGGTTTAAATTTTTTTGGGCAAATTTTAGGGGGGAAAGATTTAATTCAAATCGTGAACGATTTTAACCCCATGAATAGTGAAAATTGGTAGTTTTCTAAGGTAATTTGTGTCCAACGAAATTTTAAGAATTGTCTATAAATTGGAGGGGGTGGAGAATTTTTTTTTACAACTCTGCTCACTCTCTACTCTCTCAAACTGTCTAAAAAAAATTTAATTAGTTCTCATACTGTGTAATTTACGTCGTAATTCTGCCCATTTTTTTTTCACTACTTAATTTTTTTTTCAAACCCTATACCTTATTTATTTTTTAAAAAAAATTATCAACCCGGATCAAGTGCTGCTGGAGGAAGGGATAAGGAACCGGAAATCCAATAAGTTGGAGAACAGTTAATTCATGATTTATTTGATTATTCGATCGATCCAACCAGATCTCAAATGTTTATTGGAGGGGCGCCTATTAATTTTCCAACCAATTTTGAAGACTTTACAACTGAGGAATGGTGACAACATTTACAACCCAAAATGACACCACCGCCACCATCCCAATAAACACGGTTTACTTATTTTATTTTTTTTACAATTTATTTTTATTTTGTTAATTCCTATGTTTAATTTAATTTTTTTTAATAATTTAATTTATTTTTTTATTTCTTTAATTTTATGTTTCGAATTAATTATATTATTTAATTTTTGTTCTTCATTTAATTTTTATTATTTATTTATTATAATTTTTTTATTATATTTTTCATTTAATTTTTATTTCATTTTCATTTATTTATTAATGTTTTAATTGTTTTTATTATTTATTTATTATAATTTTTATATATATTATTGTTTTAATTTTTTTACCTTATTTAATTTTTTTTATTATTGTTTTAATTTTTTTTATGTTTCTGTACTTTATATTTTATTTCATTTATTTATTAATGTTTTATTTTTATTTATTATTTATTTTTATAATTTTTTATTTATTATTATTTATTTTTTTTACCTTATTTATTATTGTTTTAATTTTTTTATGTTTCTCTACCTTTTTTTTTCTTTAGTTATTATTTATTGGGGTTACTTATTTTTTTTTCAGTCCCGGAATTAATTTGGATGAGGAAGTTGAGACACAACAATAATATATTTCCCAAAAGCATACAAGTGATGGACCACAGCATTTTTTGCAGGAATCCGTCAGAAATTTTGAATACGTTCAAATTTGCAAACACTGTAATATACGTTACAAGTGGAAAAATGGCGGAGGAGGGTATGAAACGATGAAGCGGCACATGGAGCAAAAGCATCTGACTGAATTTTTCGGTAAAAAAAAATTGCAGACGCAAATATCAAGGTACACTTCTTCTAAAAATTCCATTTTTAATTTTAATGATAGAGATTATAAAAAAGGATTAGCCGAATTTATATGTGTTGAAGAATTGTCTTTTCTTTTGGTGAGAAATTAGGGTTCTTTAATTTTTTTTTAAAATGTGTTAATCTATTTGCTAAAACTGTTTCTAGAAACATCACTAAAAGAAATATTTTAACTTTATTTAAAGAAAGAAAAAAATTTTAATTGGTTAATTTGCTGCATTGGAGGGACTTGTCTCTATCTGTTCTGATATTTGGACAGATAATTGGCACAATCACTCCTATATGAGTATTACAATTCATTTTATTGATAATTACTGGCAGTTGCAAAAAAAGAATAATCGTTTTTCGTACTTTTGATGAAAAGCATACTGTCGCTAATATTTATAAAATCATTTATAACATTTTAGATGAATATAAACTTGTAAAAAAAATTTGACAATATCATTTGATAATGCTGCATCAAACACTGCATTCATCCATCAATTAAAAGAATTATGTCAACCTAATGTTGGCGGTAAATTTTTTCATATAAGATGTGCATGTCATGTGTTAAATTTGTGTGTGCAAGATGGTTTGAAATTTTTGGAAGTGCATATTTCACCTATTAAAAATGCTATTAAACACATCTACTCTTATAATAAATTTATGAAAAATTGGTTTAAATTTTGTAGAAGTAATAATTTGACTCCTACAAAATTTAAACGTGATGTTGTACACAAGTGGAATTCCATCTACACTTTATTAGCACAATCATTCGAATATAAGGATGCATTGTGTTCATTTTATAATTCCCAGGATAACTACGATATCGTGATTTATCCACAATCATGAGAAATTTGTTCTAAAATTATTAATTTGCTTGAAGTGTTTAATGATGCAACAAAAATTTTTAGTCATGTGTACAAACCAACATCGCATATTTTTTTGCAATGTAGTGTTAATATAGTGGATAGATTGCAATTGTTTGAAAATGACGTTCAATTGAAAGATTGTGTGCATATTATTAAAAATAAATGGTTAACTTATTTTAAAATTATTCCTAATTTATTTTTTGTTGCTGCTGTATTTGATTCTAAAGTTAGATTAGATGTTTTAGAAACTATATTGGATGTTTATTATAAAAATGTAAATTTGTCTATTGATGAAATGGTTAGTGTACATAGTTTAGTTAATGAAACTAGGTAAACTGTTACTGATTTGTTTATTGAATTTTCTGCAAATTCCGCTTCGGCTATTGAAACTAACGTAGGCGGAAGTTCTATTCCCGCCAGACCGGGTGGGACCTCAGTCAAAAACAAAATGTTTCTTATTTATTCTCAACGCTAAAAAAGGCCGAGGGGGACCGGTGCAAGTTCCTATCCGAAACTTGACAAATACCTGTCCACCGAGTTTGAATTTTCAGGTGCAGCTACGGATCGATCAATTTTGATATATTAGAGTGGTGAGGTAGGCATGAAGACACTTTCCCAATTATGGCCAAAATAGCTAAAGAAGTTTTGGCGGCGCCAGTCTTAACAATCGCCGTTGAGCAAACATTTAGTGCCGGCGGCCTTTTGCTTTCCGAGAAAAGAACAAAATTGAGAGCAGAAAATTTAGAAGCCCAAGCGTGCGTCGGCGATTGGGCGATCGCCGACTCACGTAAACAAGAATGCTGGACTTCTACCTCCAATGAAAGCTCCGAAGTTACCGAAACCTCCTCCACCGCCGAAAATTGAGGTAAGCATTAGAACTACGTGGACTTTAATTTTTCTTTCTGCCAAAGAAAATACGTATGCCGAATAAATTTTTTTAAAAAAAAAAAACAAATTATTCTCAAGCTTAATTTCTTTTCCATTTTTTTTTTCAATTTTTTTCAAATATATTTTCCAAATTCTATGTAAATTGTAATGACATAAATTGAATGTTACATAAATTGAATGTAACATTTTTTAATTAATAAAATATTTATTTTTTTATTTATTCATTTATTGTACATATTATTTTTTTTATTAATTAAATTTATTATTTTATTTTTTGAAATAATTAAATTTATTTATTACTATTCTTTATTTTTCAACATTCCAATTCAATTATTCTAATATTTACAATTTTTTTTCAACATCTACAATTATAAATTAAAAATTTCTTTTTCAAATAATAAATTAAAAAAAATTACAATTATTCAAACTATTGGAGTCCAAAAAAATTATTCAAACTATTTGAGTCCAAAAATAATAAATGTTCATTTAACTTAATTAAATTGAAGTTAGAAGTTAATTTTTAATTTTTTTGTTTTAATTTTTTTTTCGAAAATTATTGTGTGAACCGGCGGTTAACCGGATTCGAACCGCTGGTTAACCGCGCTTCCTCGACCTGCCAGTTTATCCTTATCAAACTCGCCCTCTCCAAACCGTGTACGAACCGCCGGTTTAACTGCCCTAAACTGCCGGTTCCTAACCCGCCGCCCCTTTCCAAACCGTGTACGAACCGCCGGTTTAACTGCCCTAAACTGCCGGTTCCTAACCCGCCGCCGTATGCCTTCGAACCGTGGCCCGGCCCGGACGGGGGGGGGGGGGGGGGAACCCGCCGCCGTATGCCTTCGAACCGTGGCCCGGCCCGGAAGGGGGGGGGGGGGGGGGGAAATTTTTTTGAAAGCCAAAAATTTTACAAA